>JABYQR010000109.1:0-120496 GCA_022592445.1 Cytidiella melzeri | reverse complement strand
GCTGACCCTTCTAAGGAACACTTTGCTGCAGCTAAACAGTGTTACCTATACTTGAAGGGAACATGCGATTACTGGCTTGTCCTAGGAAACCAAGCAACTACTACTAATACTTCACTTGTCGGATACGCTGATTCTGACGGTATGACTACATACAGCAATAAACCAATAATGGGCTACACCTTCACATACAATGACTCGCTTATCTCTTGGTCAAGTAAGCGCGGTTCACTCGTAACACTATCGGTCACCGAAGCCGAATTATATGCCTTAGCGAATGCGTCAACTGAGGCTATATATTTAAAAGCTCTCATTGACGAACTACTTAACTTTACTATGGATCCTGTCAAAATGTATACTGACAGTGCATCAACTATTGCCATTGTTAGCTCACCTGATGAGCAACATTCGCAACAAACTAAACACTTTGAAATTTGTAAGAATTTCATCAGCAATCGTGTACTCAAGAAGTATATAACTATTCAACACATATCTTCTAACGATCAACGTGCTGATACACTTACTAAAGCACTACCTCTCAAAAAACTCAAGCACTTCAATGAACTACTTCATATTCGTGCTTGAAGGGGAGTGTTCGACTATAATACTTAGACGCTCAACGTACTAGCGCCGTAGTTACCGTATTTAAGACTTACTCTGATCAATGCAACGGCACGCACTTTTGATCCCCAACTCCCACTGTGTGATCTCTCTCAGTCTTGCTCTCTCAACACTTTCCTCTACTTTCATAGCCTTCTAACAGTCTTGCCTGTAGCTCCAAGTTGTAAGCTGAGCGGCACAGCAGCCGTCAAAATCTGTACTCCTGCTTGTAGCACTGCGTAACGAGCCACACATATCTCATCAAAAAAGGCATTGAAAAAGAGGATATACTTTTTTACATCTTTCCTCTTGAGATATTTGCCTCAAAATTTCATCTGTGTTTTTTTTGTGCTTTCTCCACTGAACTGTTCCTCACATTCGGGTCTGATGTGACCTTCCTTGCCACACTTGTAACAAGTGACTCCAGTGCAAAAACACCGTTTCTTTGGCATAACACGAGTGGCTGCAAAAGCCTGGGCGTTGACGCGTGACTTGCGTCGAGATTTCTCCTGCACAATACGACCAATAAGACTGGCAGAAGTGAGATTGCCATCAGCAGCAATGACGGAAACAAATGCGTCCCAAGACTCCGGTAACGCCGATAAGATGCCCATCGCAAGATTGTTATTGCCCAATGCAGTAGCGGTTCCCCAAACCATATTATATTCAATCCAGAGACGCTTAATGTCTCGGATCTTGACTGTGAGATCCTCCGTCTCGTCGATCCGGTAACCAAAAAGTTTGTGTCAGATAATGACGCAGGTAACACTGCCCTGGGTGGCAAAAATGTTGGCCAAGGCATCAAAAGCCTCCTTCAAAGTTTTGGCGGCCATCACATGCATCATCATATCATTATTGATGCGAAGTCAGATAGGGGTAAGCGTCTTCTAATCCTTGGCTTCCCATTTGCTAGTATCTCCTCGCCTGGGCTTTTTCACAGCTCCGCTGACATGACCCCAAAGATCTAATTCTCGGAGAATGTCGCTGAGTTGGATTCGCCACGTGAGGTAATTCTCTGGTCTGGCAAGAGGGGTGATCCGATACGCAGATGATGTCGAGGTAGGTGTCACAGATTTTCAATGTTTCTACAAGACTTGCCTTACCAGGCAATGGTATTATTAAATATTAGGCGCTTATCCAGTGCTTATCTGGCGTCTATTTAGGCGCTTAAGCAGCGCTTAACTGGCTCTTATCTGGCGCTTATTTCAGCGCTGATTTCAGCGCTAATCAATTGATGCACTGATGTGCCCTCTGTCTCTGATGCGTTGATGCGCTCCTTTCCTTATCTGTGTATCATATAATAGAACTCTCTGGAACCTTGTGCAACATGCTGGAACTATGATGTCATAGTATAGAACATTCTATTAGATGATGTCATAGTTCTTAGAAACTTCTGGAAACAAAAATTAGGCGGCAAACCTAAAATAACAACATATAATCTATGTCATCAGGGAAAGTGGAGACAAAATGCGCCATTCTTCAAGAACAGAAAACTGACTGTTAGTTTGGCAGAAAAGGTACAACAGAACAGGCCTTTTTCTTGAGGCAAACAATGTCAACCTTTTCTAGAAGGTGTATATATTGGAGTGAGGAGCAAGTGCGAGCAAGACAAGGTGAACCACTTAATTGAAGAGAAGACAAGTTGTAGTTACATGATGTAGGTACTTCTAGATTAGATTCCTGATCAACTGTATAGTCCGGGAAACTCTGCGTAGCATGAGTTGCACTGGCGAGGTGCTCACCCAACAATACGCCTATGTCACAGATTTTCAATGTTTCTACAAGACTTGCCTTAACAGGCAATGGTATTAATGGGATTATTTAGGCACTTATCCAGCACTTATCTAGCGCTTATTCCAGCGCTTATTTGAGCACCTATCAATTTATGCGCACTCCATCATTGATGCGCTGATGCGCTTCTTTCCTTATCTGTGAATCACATGATAGAACTCTCTAGAAACTTGTGAAACATGCTAAAACTATGATGTGATAGTGTAGAACATTCTAGTAGATGATGTCATAGTTCTTAGAACCGTCTGAAAAAGTCTAGCCTTGGAACTGGGTCATACAGTCAGGTCATGGAGGTGGACACTGCGGATAAGAAGAAGAAGAAGAAGAATGAAAAGCGGAACTAGGGCAAGGTCAAAGAGGTGAGCTTGACTGAGAAGTCAGAGAAGTTCTGCCACATTGTCACGAGCATGCACACTTTTCCTTTCTTTTCCTTTTATTTTTGTTAACCTATCTTCTCAATTTCCTTATCTTATCTTATCGATGGTACATGGATACTGCATGTGATCAAGTGCATGTGACAGACTGGTCACATGATCACAGAAGGTGCTGGAACATTGTGGAACATTGTAGAACATCGCATCATAGCACACCATACGTTCCCACGGCAGTGTTAGGAGTACAGACCCGGTACCAGGGGTCCTTGTCTGAGATGTATATAAACCCACCCTGTAGCTCCCTAAAGACCTCAGATTCTACCTCCTGGTCTTTAGGTGATGTTCACCTTGTACTAGTCTCATCACTGTGCTAATATATCCTGGTCTTTAGCTCATTGTCAGCTGATCCCTCGTTGTCTTGTCTCCACTCCTCCTCATCACCTATACTCCTGTCGTCATTGTCCACGCGAGTCCGCTCGTCGTTCCTCTCTCCTTGTCGTCACTTCCTCGCTCTTCATAGAGTTTGGTTGTGTTCTTGACACACATCCATAAGTTGAAAGGACATAACACGGATGAGTGCAACCTCAACGACCTGAGGAAGAAGCCCAACGAGAAGAAGAAGGATGAGAGGAAGGATGGAAAGTCTTTGGCACCAAAGAAGACTTGGGCAGCAGATGCCAAGGACTCTGGGACGGATAGCGAGGCCAAAACCCCTAAGGCCTTGTTGTCTAAGACAAAAAATGTAAATACCGTGCAATTAGAATTGGCGGCTCACATTGAAGAGGTTCCAATGGAAGATGATGAACCTTCAACTCCTCACCCATATCCTGACAAGGGAAAAGGAACAATAAAGCCGACCAAGGGCAAGGATTTTGTCCAAAGCACCATGTGAGTCCCTGCAAACATGAGTGCGTAAGCCCTGATACCCTTGATCTTTGTACCATAGATACTGTCAAAAATGTAATGTGTTCAGAGAATTCATTGTTTCTACCAGCTACAATTTGGCTATACGGAAAGAAAGTGCAGTTCAAAGCTCTGGTAGATTCAGGAGCCACAACCACGCTCATCAGTAAGTCAGTGGCTGAAAGTAAAAATCTGGTAACAAGTCAACTGGCATCACTGTTTAATATTGTCAATGTTCACGGTACTCCTAATAAAGATGGTCAAATCACTCACTCAGTATGTGCACACCTAGAAATAGAATGGCACAGAGCAAGACAACACAGGCTTGTTACTGATCTTGGTAGTAAACAAATGATTATTGGGATGACCTTCTTGCGCCGCCACAATTTGGCAATAGATTAGGAAAATGGTGAGTAGAGATTTACCAGATGTCCTGAACTCTGTGCCTCAAGAGATTGTAAAAACATCATTGTAACTCAATAAGAGATCGATGAGCTTGAGTTCCCTAAGGGATGTTTAGTGTCAGACTCCCTAGACAAAATAGGAAGTATTGACCCGGACAACCCTCACATCCACTGGATTGACTTAGACAATCCATCAAGGAAGTGATGATGAGGAGAGAGGAACAACGAGCGAACTCGCGTGGACAATGACGGCAGGTGAATTGATGATGAGGAAAGGGGGAGAGACAACGACGAGGGAGCAGCTGATAATGAGCTAAAGACCAGGAGGTAGAATCTGAGGTCTTTAGGGAGCTACAGGGTGGGTTTATATACATCTCAGACAAGGACCCCTGGTACCGGGTCTGTACTCCTAACACTGCCGTGGGAACGTATGGTGTGCTATGGTGCGATGTTCTACAGTGTTCCACAATGTTCCAGCACCTTCTATGATCATGTGACCAGTCTGTCACATGTACTTGATCACATGCGGTATCCATGTGCCATTGATAAGATAAGATAAGTGTCAGTTGGGAGAGCAGAAATATCCTGGGTCTCAAGGAGTGTTTGGCTGTGTTGTGTAGCTTACTGTATTGAGAAATCAATCAATTTAACATGTGCTTATTCTCCCAACCTTAATTCTGCTTCCCTCCCTCCGGCAACTGGCCTCTGACAAGTGTAAACAAACTTTGTCACCCTCCTCGGAACAGCAGACCTGCAATAAAACACATAGCACTCAATATATATATATATAATATGACGCTCAGAATTTTCAAACACAACTGCTGACACAATTGAGATTGCAATCTTGTGACTTTGTAAGTAGATGTTGCCTGCAATACCAACGTACACTACCTGACCACCATGTACAAGGTTTTGGAAGACATTTCATGGCTACTATCCTCTCATAGCATCTCTGTGTCTGAATTCATTTAAAGTGCATGGTCTCAAGAGGCCTTGTACCACCCCTTTGTGCAAGACCTCCTTGCCTCCTGGAAGGCCATACTTTCCGGCTTTATGCAGCACCCACAAACATGCCACAATGTAAGCTGCTGGGTGGAGAGAGCAGCAGTGGACACTATGAAGGAGGAGATTAGGAGTCTAGTGTCTGAGGGTGCAGGTTGGCATTTTACTGCCGGACATGCCAAGCCCTATCAGCTGCAGGAACCTTATCTGGCAGACATGGCACGAGACATGCAAGCGGTGGCCCATGAAGAGAGAGAGAGAGGCTGCTCAAGATTTTCCTACCCATGAGAAGAGCCGTGGGATCCAAGGGAGCAAGTGAGCAAGGGGGCTGCAAGGAAACCAAGGGTGGCAAGGGAAAGTGCCAATGTGCTCGAGGCTGTCCAAAACTTGTGAGAGACATGGACGAGAACTCCATCAGGAAACACGGTTTGGCTCTGGAGATGGGCACCCTGACAGCAATCTCCGTACATGCCAATGCTGCTCTGGAGTACGTGGTAGCATTGGTACCTGGATCTACGCGCTCTGGAGCTCCCAGGAGCATCCCTTGCAACAATGCTTTGGCTCTGGAGACAGGAACCTCTGACAACCTTCTCCGTCCTTGGGTGCCGCGGCATGGCCGTAACAACAGTTACGGTGAATACAGCCTTTGACCCCCGTCATAATTCAACCTGGCTTCCACAACACACCTTTGTTTTCTCATTCACATATATCCCATAAATTCCCCTGTAGAAGTGGTATGTATATGATTCATTGATTGCTGTCTTCGAGCCACCTATCAACATGATGACCGAGTATTACAAAATCAGAATGTCTAAGGTAAGGATTGACCAGGAATCTCTGGCTCAGCTGCAATATGTTTTCCCTATTCCAGTCTTTATTCATGACAGAGCCGAAGACTGGATTGAGATGACAGGTACGTTTGATCTGAGTGATTGGAATGATGGACATGTGACAACGATGATACCGAGTTGAGCGTGAGATGCTATACATGCCAACATCCTTGGCACGGGCGTTCAGCGGGGTGAACCACTCGACCAATGCCAGTGGGTGCTTTGAAATGACCTGATATTCCATTGGCAAATTGAATATCACATGAACTTCGCCAACGGTAAGCCCTGGTTGCACAATCAGAAACTGATTGACCACGTCTTTCAATTAAATGTGTACCTGATACAGGATTGGTCGCAACTCCTGTCCCATGCTCTGCTCTGCTTGATCCGGCGCAATCTGCGGCAGTTTCAAACGCAAGAACAGTCGAGAAACAGGGAGGAATCGCCTCTTGTCGGACATAGGCTGCCACTGGAGGTGTTGCATAGATTGTGTCGGTGGAGGTCTTCTTTGAGACTTGGCTCATGACGGTAAGTCCGTCTGAACAGCTTGTATACGTCCACACCTGTTGATCCATCAATATGGCCTGTCCGCGTCTGATGGGACGAATGATTGCGCAGAAATGTCTTGAGGACCTTCCAAAACCAACCGCGTCTATGTCTCTCTCAATAGTGGCAACCAGCATCCAAGGGTAAGGGAATGCTTTGCTACCTTGTACGGCAGATCTTGCACTGGTGGGTCATTGCCTGGGTCTGTCGCGGGCTGATCTTTGTTGCCATTGTCGTCCTCAGGCGCAGAGTGGCCACAATCTCTCAGGTTATCTTTATCTTCTACTCCACCACTCTTCAAGCCAACACTGAGCCGGGGTAGCAGAACTCAAGGTATGCGTGGAAACATTGTACCGAGTCATGATGTCTGAGCCAGGTTGTCATTTGCTTTACATGTTCCTTCTTGTTGGACACGCGGTAAGCAACTTTGGCAAAGTCAATATGAAGCCGTTCAGGGCTCTCAGTGCTGTACCCATTGGCTGTTCCCAGGAGGCGAATCAAATGTACGTAGTGCATCATTGAATGGATCTTGCAATTTTAAAGTGTTTTCACACACCCAGATGCCGGAATATGTTCTTTTCCGTGTGAAATGCCCTCCAAGAGGCGTCAAGGCGAGCAAAAGTGTCTTCCGTGTGGACCTCGGAATGCACATAATAGATGAAGTTGAGTACCGCGCGGACCGCTCGTTCAACTCCTGGATCCACGGAGCCTGCGATGGCACCAAGAAATACTTTTCCATGTGCTTGTACCCGGTTCCAGTCCATTGCAATACCAGCAATATGTCGTGTTTGAAATGTCAAAGATCGGGATGAGGAAGCATGGCTACAAAGCGGCGATCGACCTCAGCATGTCCGCCGTCTACACACGCTGTCGTCCATTTGACCACATGGTCCTTGAACACTCCTTTGTGCAATTGATGGAGGATGTCAGGCATGACAGCCTGGAAGATGTTGCAGTGAGGTAAGTCCTTACAAAAGGGCGTGATTGGACAAATGTTCCTATCCTTGACCACCTGAGAATTCCAGCCGCGCAGTGCATCATTGATCAAAGACAATGTCTGCTCTGGATTCCGAAAAGGTGAGTGGACAGGATCTCCTCGCTGCTCAGGCTTGACAGTGCACTTTGGGCAGGCACTCTCCTTTGTACAAGCTACCAAGCACTGCTCGGGATGATCGGCAACGTATGCAGCAAGGATGGGGTAAACACGACAAATGTGCCCATCTGCACAGACCATGCTGACGCCGTTCTTCCCAGCTTCAATTAGTGGCTCCAGCAACGAAGACATGCACGTGTGGAACAGTTCGGAGCTTTGCATTGACCGCTCCGACTTTGGAAAGCATTCAAGCTTTGTAACAGGGATGTATCCAATGAGCACAGTTGCATGTGCAGAAGGTGAGTGTCACATGTCCTTGGAAATGTTTCTGATGGTGAGATAGACCGGCCATGCAGATTTATCGCTGCTGAAATTGGACAACTGAGTCTTATCTGAGGCAAGGATGACCGGCGCAACGGTTGCACCCTCTGGTAAGAGTTCTATCACACGCAAGCTGTCAACGAGATTATCTCAAGTAGTCTTCATTGACACAGTGTACTGGATTGTCTCCCACCATTCCCCCGTCCACATCTCACTGAAAATTGGCCGCTTTCCGTCCTCATCCTCATGCAACCTCTCCAATCTAAAGCGCATATGTTCCGCTAACAACGGATTTGCAATCAAGTCCTTGATGCAATGACAGGATTCTGTTTCCAGAGCTCAACCAGCTCTACCTTTTGTTCGAGTTTCCCTCCGCATCCTTCTCACTCCCTATCACTTTGATAATCTCACACTGCCATTTTGGACCTCTCGGAAGCTCATCAATCTTTGCAAAGAAAGCACGCTTATCTTTGCATGACAGTGCTGCATGCTTTCGCGACTAAATCATAGGGTAAGTATTTGTTTGCTTTGTCAATGCAATATATTTCTTACCATTTCGAGCTTCAGAAACTTATCCACGTGCTGTGACTGAGACCAGCCTCCATTTCCATTGCGCTAACTCCATTCTTTGCCATTTGCAAAAGGAGCCCATGAAGTGTGATCTGGTACGCCTCTTTCCTCCTTGCCTCCTTCATTGCATTGTATATGTTTGTGCCCTTGCCATATATCCGACCCGGTGAGTGCTCAGCTCCAGGTGCTCAACGAACAATCTTTTGACAGTCCACCTGCTTCATCTGGCTCTACCAGCTCGTTTCCTGGATGAGTCTGAACTTGAAGGGTCTGAAGAGTCTGAGCGGGGTCGACAAAGGTATTGGAAGGTAAGCTAATGTCTCCTTGCGTGATTGGGTGCAGAGCATGACTTCCACCTTCCTCAGACTCTTGCGCTGAACGTCCATGAAGTTTGAAGGCTCAGCAAGGTCACCAACATACTGCAAGGGAGGAGACAATGATATAGCACGAGCTGAGGGCCTGTGGTCATTGAGACATGCGTAAAAGGCTCTTATGCACTCGTTTTTATGCTGAATATGCTTGCTGAGACCGGATACGCTTGGCTTCTCTGCACCACAGCAAAAGCAGATATAGGGCAACATGGATGGATTTTGCGAGGACAGTGCTAGGATTTGGGCAAACGGGTAACGCTGTGAAGTTTGTTCTACCACTCCATTCTCTTCCATTGGGTTCCTTGCCAGCAACCACATCAAGCAACAACAAACACGTTGGTAAGCCCGGCTTCCAGCATTTTCTCACGTCTTTCTCTCTACGCTCACGCTCACTTCACTTGTACTGCCTCCAGTCCAGATGCCTCGTTGTCGACAACAAGACACTTCTGAGTTACTCGATGACAAACATCAGCCAGATGAAGGCAAGTATTGACTCAATCTTGTAGTTCAGTGCCTATACTAACAGCGACTTATACTCAGCTACTTCTGCTGAGTCAAACACTACCAAAGCACACGGCCGTTGTTGTCATAACCAAGAAGTATCTGAGAGTGATATTCTCCCTGTAGACAGCATGCGCACACGCAAGAAGTCTCAGAAACAGCAAAATATAGGTACGTCGTAGTGGACACGTTTCATCTTGTATTACTCAAGTTCACCTCAGATAAGAGCACGGATGAAGATTTCAAGAAAAAATACATTTGGTCTCAGAAACAGCTTGCCAAACTTCAGCAGCGTCAAGCACGCAGTAAGACTAATTTTATTTGTACTGTAGACCTGGGTAACCAACGTGCATTATAGATAATGGCTCACAACATGAAGGACAGCAGTTGCAACGTATGAGTCTACCTGTCTTGCATCCTTCTGATGAAGAGTACAAGTCAGAGGAAGAGACTATCATGGGAAACTTCCGCGCACCTGAACCAGTAAGAATTTTGCATATCATTCATCCTATTGCAACATGATACTCACTGCTTCCAAGTTTCAATCACAAGGTGTTGTTCAAATACCCAGCCCGCCCTGCAAAAAGCTCAAGCGCGCCAGTGAGATGCAAAAGTTCAGACATTGTGACAAGGAGAATGATGTCACAAACGATACAGGTATGTCTCATCAGTTACTATCATTACATGTGGAATAATGATACTGTGAGTACGGTAGACCAGGCTCTTCATCGTTCACACACTCGTCTTCTGCCTTATTCCACTGAACGTCACTCATCTCCAAGCCCGGCAATATCTTCCCATACTGGTGATGGTCGCTCCTCACCTTTAGGAGACCAGTCGACTGGAACATCGCCAGTATGCTCCTCATTGCCAGCGCTGTCAGAGCCAGAGCCTGATACACAGTCTCGTATGCCAATTCCCTTGTATGTAATAACTCAAATTTGCAGCTCATGTTCTATCAGGAGAGTGCAGACAACCGGTGATCTTTGTACCACAGTCATCAAGCCCCGCGCCAAATACTTACAAGAACAAATGCTGCGGACACAGCACCGAATGCCGGCATACTTCCAGTCTACCCGCCGCGCAAGGACATGGCTCTCACGAGAAGATCCAGTCAAACAAGCCACGGCAAAAGTGAAGACAATCTCCATCTCAAGCACCGCTACCATACGAGCCAATTGGCTACATGAACCCAGATTCACCCACTTGCAATAGTAAGCCCAATCGGAGCGACTACGTCAGTCGAACAAAGTCTCTCATCTCCAAGGCAATTGAGTTGTACATGATACGGATCTTTACTACTGACCTATTTCCTGGCGCTATGGTGGCAGCAGAATGGGCAACGGATGATTGGAGGCAGGTCTGCAACACTGCGGGCGAAACTTTGACCCTACAGATTCTCATTGTGTTGTTAAGCTGGTACGTCGCAATCTTGCTACACCACTATCATCCATGGTCTGATGTATGTCCGGCACTATGCCATTGCTAGATCATGAGTAGTGTCTCATCGAAGAGAGGGCATCTGAAGGACAAGATCACCTGTTCCGTGGCTGATATATACAGTTTAAAACAGGACCAAACACGAAAGGAGATCAAGACCGCAAACAAGAAGCTGGTAGAGTACCTACAAGAGGGGGAGTCTCCACGCTTCTGCTATGAGGTTCAGCTCCTTTTTGCTGCTCATATGTCAGGATAGGCTGACTCAGGCACATCAGGTTTTTAATTCCGACAATCTGCAGTTCTACGCTGAGCCACGCATCATTCTGCGCAGAATCAAGGATAATTTATTCAAGAGCGCAGAGGATGTCGGTGTTTGCTATAGATCAGCCTTCGATCCAATCCCTGTGCTGCTCCTCACTGCTGGATTGACAATGGTGAGTGTTCCGTAGCAGTGTTGAAGTAGTGCTATCATTGACTCGAGTATCACAGCTCCAATATGGCTTAGATATATGGGCCAGTGGTGTGGAGAATCCCAAGCTCTCATCTCGGAAGATGCATACAAAAAGAAGTACAACAATCACATGAAGCAGCTCAAGAAGTGGACAAACATTAATCCAGAAGGTGTCAAGGCAGTGCGTGCACAGCAGTACAAACGAATACTGTGAGTACAACATCATTGATGCAGTGAATGAGATACTGATCAAGCACACAGCCGCCTTGCAGGTATCTCTCTCCCACAGGAGGGTGTTGTTACAAACAGTCTTCACACCCTATTATTTTTCTTTACTTCTTCGATTATCTTGATAACTAGTTATCTTCTTTACAAGTGCCTTGACAATCCAACTCGTCCTTCCTCCATCATTCCCTGATCCACATCACCTCCGTTCAACACGGACTATTGTGTCATTAGTTGTCTCCTTGTGTCCATTTGAACCTCGGACCTAACTCCGATTGGTTACCATTGCCTTGGTGCAATCCTCGGCCTCTCCATAACTCCGTTACCACTCCATCAGGTCCAACCCCATCTATCCCCTGTTTTGGGTCCAACCCCGTCTATTCCCTGTTTCAGGTTCAACCCCTTCTCTATTGATCTTTGCCTCACCACTTGATGGTCTTTTCTCTTATTGGCTTTCCAAAGTAGTGGATGTTCTCTGTGTATTGTTCTTCCTTTCTATTTCTCCAATTTGCTACCACTACTTTGGACTGGTCCAAAAGTAGTTAGGTCAACATGTATAAATAGCCGCTAGACATGGGGCTAGAACCTCAGTCTATCCACTTCATATCAATATTCCTTTTATAAAACCATCATCTGTCTGCCACTGTGCTTGACAGCGACCGCGTGGCCTAGACCATCATCAGACCTTGAGTGTAGCTACACCAAGGGGTTCTGACTTGACAACTTGTCCCTTGACGATAGTCGGTCTTAACAGGTGTGGTGGCTGCATTTTTGGAAGATGCCCTACAGCGGGCGCAGCAGGATTTGGCAGCACGAGCCGAACAGGGCAGTGACAAAGAAAGCAAGTAAGAACTGAAACTCACGTTGATTGGACAGTGGACACAATTAGTACAGTAGTATTGCAGTAATAGAAGAAATACACAATTGATGCTTCCTATTCTACGTGTTCTACACAGTGCTCCCGGCACAGTAAGTCCAGCTACTCTGTATAAGTAGCAGCGGGCTACAACGACTGCCTTGCGCTCCAAAGTCCCACTATCACGTTCCAGAGTGCTCCAACATCTTACCATTGTGCTCCCAAGCACTCCTCCTCTCACGCGCAACGCTCCCAGCACTCCATTTCCTAGGGTAAGCAAGTCCTCTCCAACTTCTCCAAAGACTCCATACTCCCTTGGAGACTTTGTTTTTTTCCCTGATGTCATGCAAAAACTCAAACCATAACTTGAAGGAGCACAAGCTCAATTGCCCAAAGGGCTGAGCCATAGACAAGCTCGGGACACGAGCTGTATGACAAGCTCGAGACACAAGCTCTAGAACCAGCTCTCACGCGATCCTTGAGATATCTTGCAAGGGCTCTCGAGTGACAAGGAGCTCTGCTTGTTTGCAAGAAGGGGTCCTTGTTTGAGCTTGTTGCATGTCCAGCAGTTTCCAGGTGTATCAACGTGATCACCTCCCTCAAGGTCTGGTGTGTTTGTGCCTGGTCCCTCTGTGTCCAGGGGGCGTGTTAGTGTCAAATTGTCGTCCACTTTGTGTCCCTAGTTGTTGTGTCAAGCCCTTGTCTCCACATCAACTCTGACCTTTGGGCCAAGCAAAGTCTGATTCCGACAATGCTGTTTTTGTGTCTTAACAACCAGCCATTCAACATCATGTAAGAGCCTTCTGTGAACTGTGACACCCATTACAGTTGTAATAGTACAGTACTCTGCAGCTGTACCTAAACCTTGTACTAGTGCTTTTTGACATGGATAGTCCAACAGAGACCGGATTTTTCCAACAATGTCACAAGTTTACAGCCTTAGGCGCCTATCTAGAGCGCTTATTTTCCGGCTAGGAGTGTTACCGGACCTAACCCTAACCCGGGTCACGTGACATCCTGCCTTATTTATCAATAGTCCAGACCCAAACCCTAGACTCAATCTGGAGCGGTTCCAGATCAACCTAGGCTATTGTTCTATTGTTCAACTTCCATTGATAGGGATTCCCCAGGGATTCCCCAGGGATTCCCCCAGTTCCTATTGTCCTATTATCTTCCGTCTATTGTCTTTTGTCTATTGTTAGGGATTCCCCAGGGATTCCCCCAGTTTCTATTGTTCTATTGTTCCTATTCTATTGTTCTATTGTTCTATTGTTCTAGCTCTATTGTTCTCTGTACCCTGGTCCTTGACAGTTACTCAGGTCCCTAACAGTTACCCTGGTCCCTTATTGTTCTATTGTTACTCCAGCCCCACAGTTACTCCAGTCCCTAGTGTGGGAACTGGTGCACAGACCACCCAGACACAGTATATATAGTACCCCTTACCCTCCCTGGTTCTGCATCTTGACCTCTTCGTCATTTGCACTGCCAGGTGAGTTACTCAATGTAACCTAGTATAAGCTTGATATTGACTTCGTCATTTGCACTGCCAGTATCCGGCCTCTGAGCCTGCTTGCCTGCTTATCATCGACTTTGACCTTGTTGTCGTCGTTGGAGATCCACTTCCACTTCCTCTCCCCCTCTTCTCTGCCCTTGTTTAGGGTTTAGCAGTATTGCAGCAGTCGCTCCGCGACACTTTTGAGGAAGATATCGAAGATTTTGACCTTCACTCTGTATTTATTGCCAATGAGTGTTATTAGGTTAATAAGCAGCGTGCAATATGTATATCAGAGCCAGCACTTGCAAGTGCCCTGCATACAGATCCGTCTCGAGAGGACTTCTTTACCCACTGGCACGTGCATTTGTTCAGGTAAGAAACAGAACTGCAGTAGCAATGCAATGTAGTGTCCAATTTGCAAGAACAAATAGTACAAGAAATTTGTAGTAAAAGTTCAAACAACCCGACGTAACCTACAGTAGCGGCAAAAAGTCTTGTGACACCGCAAGCGCACAACTCTTTGCTCTCTGTTTGAGCTCAACACTGCTTATTTTATTCAATCATTTTTTACACATTGAGTATTGCATGTATAGAATATGTCTACAGTGAAATTGAAAGAGTCTGTCTCGTATATAACACATTGTGCACAATCCGCGCTGTCGCAACGCTAGGCGCCCGTCGCGCGCACGCCCACTATTTGGGTTTGTTTTGTTTTTCAATCTCTCCACTTCACCACTATTGTGCTTTTTTTGATACCACCCACTCTCCCAACTCTAGACCACACATATGGTGCAGTGTACCCCTACTAAAAAGGCCCAAATTTGAACTCTGCATAATGAAGGTGTCAGTGTGCCTGACATTTGCAAGAAAGTCCCCATCCACCGGTCCACCATCTATCGCACCATCCAAAAACTATCCCACAATCCTGACTTCTATGCAAACAAGCCCAAGACAGGTCGCCCTCGCGTTCTACAAGACCGCAATCTCCGTCACGCCTCTTTACTCCTGGCACAACAAGAGGCCATCAACGCTACGGACGTGCAGCGCAAGGCATTCCCACAAGTGGCTGCCCGAACAATGCGTCACAACCTTGCAAAGATTGTGCTGAAGAAATATGTGCGTCGACGAAAGCTGTTTCTGTCTGTAGCTCATAAGAAGAAGCGCAAGTGGTGGGCTGGACATGCGACCAGATGGGGGCAGAAAGAGTGGGGGGTAATGGTGTTCTCAGATGAGTCCAAATTTAATTTATTTGGCTCAGATGGGAGGGAATACTGCCAAAGAAGACAGGGCGAGGAGTTTTTGGACCGGAATGTGCAGAAGACAGTGAAGCACGGGGGTGGGAGTATCATGGTGTGGGGATGCATCACTTTGAAGGGAAAAGGAAGGCTACACCGCATTGATGGGAAGATGGATGCAAAGCTTTACTGCTCCATCCTATCAGAGTCTCTTCTGGGCACATTGGCAGACCAAGATTTGACCTGCCGACAGATCATTTTCCAACAGGACAATGATCCAAAGCACATGTCAAAGCTTGCTACAGCTTGGTTCAAGGAGAACAAGATCACTGTACAGTCGAACCCCTCATAACCCATACCCCTCGGGATAGGCCCAGAGGTATGGGTTATTAGGGGTTATGGGGTACGAGGGGATTTCCCACAATAGGCGCCCATCGTGCGATAAAAAATTCAAGAGGGCTGTAATGTTGTTGTAGGTCTATAGAATGTACAGGTATTCTATAGCGGAATGCAGTGAGAAAGTAAGCAATGAAAAGATCTATTTAGAGCTAAAGTAAGAGGTGATTAGAGTAGGAACTGTGGAACGGGACATGTCCAATCGAAGTTGGCGACGGAAAGCACCCAATAACGACTCCATCTTGCGCGCAGAAGGATCGTTCACGTTGCGAACGTAGCAATCAATGATAGCGGCGGCCTCGAGAACCTCCTTACAGGTGGGCGGCGCTTGGAAAGTTGCGTCGTCGTCGATGTCGTCGTCGCCGCCATTGATAGGTGCATCTTCTCGTGCCTTGTGTGATTCCAACACTGCCGCGCAAATCTCCTCCTCTGTACCGTCCATAATAGCCTCAATACATTCATTTTCAGGATTGAGCAGGTGCTCGAGGTCCATCCGGTTGCGGCTCTGTAAAGCGCCAGTTGCAATGAGGTTGTTGAGGGCTTCTTCAATGTTATCTTCGACTACCTTCAAAATTGAATCCTGCTCTGCGCTCACAAGTGGGTTCACGTTGGTGTCGTGGATGAGAGATGCAACAGGTATCAAAGGGATGGTGGGAGAGTTATCAGGAAATGACGAGGGAAGGATTCGGCTTTGCGCCAGCAGTGTTGGATGGTGGTTGTATCGACTTCTTGCCAGGCGGTCTCGGCAAGGCGCATTGCCTCCAGCTGATCAATGTCGTAGATCTCGGAGGGCGTGACACCACGGTCATAACGATCAACTGCGCGCTGGATGTATCTGGAGCGGTAGTGAGCTTTGAAACATCGAATGATACCTTGGTCCATTGGTTGGACGTGCGACGTGAGGTTCGGCTTGAAATTGACCACTTCGATGTTCTCCAGGTCGTCAGGAACAGCATGCCCAGAAAAGTTGTCCTGAAGAAGGAGGACCTTGCGCTTCTGCTGGCCTAGATCACGGTCCCACTGCCGTATCCACTCTTGATACACCACAATAGTCATCCAGGCCTTTGCATTGCTCGTATAGTTGAAGCCAAGCTGCGGGCCTGTCTTGTTCTTGAAAGGTCGTGGCTTGTGTGCTTTACCGATGATGAACGCAGGAAGCCTTTCAGAGCCGTCTGCGTTAGCCGTGAAGGCATAGGTAAGCTGAACTTTTCTTCCCTTCACACCCGAATGCTTCTTATTGGAAAGACCGCGATCTGGCGGGAGACTTTGACAGGATGAGCAATTGAAATACGGTCAGAAGGTTCAGGTACGTACGCATAGAAAAGCCCCGTCTCATCCATGTTGAAGATGTCTCGCAGCTCGTACCCGTACTTGGTGATCAACTCCTTAATCTGCTTCCGGTCGCTCTCAACGCTCTCAAGATCTACCGACCCAGCCTCGCCGTGCCGTTTGAACTCCTTCAGTCCCATATAGGTCTTGTACCTCGAAAGCCACCCATTGCTAAGGTTGAGCCGCTTGTCCTCAGGAATGCCAGCCAGCTCTGCAAATGCCTTCCACTTCTGCCGCAACACCTCACCCGTCACAAGAACTCCGTGCGCCATCGCCTGTGTGACCCACAGATCCATCATTTCCGTAACGACAGGGTGCTGCGTCTGCCGAGGCCTTTCGCTGAGCGAGAACCTTGGTCATTGTTCCACTCTTGCAGCCATCGCACCTTGTTTTTGGGCCAGTCAGAGACTAAAGGCTGCTTGATCCGTAAGTTGGGATAGATTGAGTCAAAGTGCTTTGCAGTTTTGGTCTGACTGCCTCCGTTCTCGTGGTGCCAGTCAAGAATCTCGATGCGCTGATTCAGAGTTGCGTTGGCTTTCTTCGTGAAGACAGGCTGCTTCGGCTGCTTCGGTTTTGCAGGCACAGTGCTTTGTTCCGATCCTGAAGGCGAGTTGTTTCTGTCAGTGAAAATGAAAAGTACAATATCCGAAGCATGGCTTACTCTTCCTTTGTTGCCAACAGCCTTTGGTAAGTCACCCGCTGCCTCTCGCAGCCGTTGTAGAGCCTCGTGTTGTGGCGCATCCAATGCCTTTAAGCCTCGCTCGTAATCCGAGGCAGTCTCCAGTGCTTCAATGGTGCACTGCTTGTCAACAAGGTTAGCCTCTCCGTCAAGCCATTGTTTGTCCTCAGCTGATATTGATTTCTTCGCAGCTAACAACTTCTTCAATTTATTCTTTCGGTCTTTGACACGCTGCTGCAGGATTTTGAATCCTTTCTTCAGGATGTCCAGTGGCTTGCCCATGCTGCCAGGAGGAGCTCAGAGTGAGAGGTAAGGACAACTTATTCTCGACGCTGTCCCAATTTTTGAATTCGTTGTCAGCAATTTACGGTACACTCCCAAATTGTGCGCAAGCTGCTTCGTATGACCGCCCGCTCACAGCAAGATTTGTTGTTATGGATACAGATAGTTTAGACCATAAATACACGTTGAAAGGCAGAAAATATTAATAAAAGTATGGGTTTTTCACCGCCGAAAGGTATGGATTATGGGGTATCAGGGGGTTATGGGTTTTTGACCCGATTTCTCCGCAAACCAAGTTGGTCGAGCGAAAAACCCATGGGTTATGAGGGGTTATGGGTTATGAGGGGTATGGGTTATGAGGGGTTCAACTGTATTGCCCTGGCCTCAGATATGATTATTCTGGAGAATGTCTGGGACCATCTAGACCGCAAATTACGCGCTCACAAGCAGCAACCGTCGAATAAGGAGGAGCTGTGGGAGGCATTGCAGGAGGAGTGGGCGAATTTGGATGATGAGTATATCAAGGGATTGTATGAGTCTCTCCCCACTTGTGCAGCAGAGCTTATGCGGGCAAAGGGGTCCTATACTAGGTACTAATTTTACCAGAATTTTTTGACAAATTTTTACATAGAATAGTCGAGATGATGTGCAATAGTAGTAGTACAACACGTAGGCGCCTAATGCAGTTTTCGCGCGGATTGCACGTAGTTCCTCGCGCACAACGTCGATCAGCCTTATTTTACTAAGGACACAATTTTTACACGATAACGAATGTGTGAGAACTGAACCCATAACTATACGCAAAAAATGAGCTCGAACGATGAGAAACATCTTGCGCGCTCGCGGTGTCGCAAGACTTTTTGCCGCTACTGTACATAGACTTTGGGCTACCTATAGGGCTCAGGAGCAATGTGACATATAAGTACATGATCATCAACCTTCCAACTTCTATGCATGTGGCTTCGCAAAGCGCACGCTCTGCACTGCCTTCTCAAAATTGGCCAGGGTTTTCATATGTTTACGGAGATCTGAGGCACCTGGAGGAAGCACCTCTTTTCTAGCCCTCCATGCTTCCTTGACTTCAGGCATTGATTTCGTGCTTGTCTTCGTGACATAGAGCACGGATGTTCCCAGTCTTTTGAGGGCTTCATAAGAACTTAAGATCGCCGCCTTATCGACCCTCCGTTTGGTGAGATGGATTGGATGAGAGGCTTCCAAGGTGGGATCCCAGCTGCCTGTCCCTGCGCTCCGTCCCTCCAGGCTGTGATGATTGGTGGAGAACGATGATTGGGGGGAGAGTGCTGTTCTGCCATACGGAAGGGCAGACACAGCCATCATGTAGAATGTGCTGGTGAAGATGGCGGCAAACAGAATGAGATAGGTTGGGAAACGCATGATGGTATAGAAAGAATGATGGAAAGGGTGTGGAAGGAGAGTAAGATGTCTAGCTACAAGGATGATTAGTACAGGCAAGTGCAGTGCAGACTACAAAATACTTACCAACCAGTGCTGAAACAATGAAAATACCTGGAGCGACAGGAAGGGCGGCTTGAAAAGGGTAAGATAGCTAGCTGTGAGAGCAGTCTCAGTACAGTGATCCAAGGCAGGTGCAGCCCTGACAACACAGTACTCACCAACCAGTGCTGAAGCAATTAAAGGGTCTGGAGAGATGATGTTGGACCGAGGTTCAAGGATGGTGGTAGGAGGGGCTGTATATACCTTGTGGTTCTGCTGTGTTGAGGCAACAAACGGTGCCCCCATGCTCTAACAAGATGGTGGCAATGTGTCAGGTTAACTCCTGAAACGATAATCAGTGAAATGAACTTGCCAAACATGTCGGGAAACAGCCTCAATCTTCCAATGAGTTGCAGTTTTATTTTGATCAGTGTTTTGCATCGGTCTCAACAAAGCCGAACCGTGAATGAGTGGTGAGTAGGTCTTGTTGTTCACGGTAATGTAACATGAGGCAGAGTTTACCATACCGTGAACGGACTCGCTGCAACCTGCGAAATCAAAGCACTCGGAGGATGCAAGACCGCGATGTGTCGCACGACGCGCGACAAGGAGACCAATTCCTTTCTGCACCATACGTCCGACCCATCGCTTACTCCTGAGGGTAGTCTGCAACACCGCGGATAAAAAAGGTGGAACACGATGATAGAAATGCCGCCACTAAGGCTGTCCCAGCTCGTCCCGTAACATGTAACACCTCAGTTGCTCCATAACGCTTTACAATACCATGATGTACCACAATCACGAGATGTCATGCATCTCCGTTGAAGTATCAGAACTGCGTGGGATCATAGCTTTCGAACACAGCCTTCAAAGGGTGTTTGAGTTTGACTCTGATTGCCAAACGAAAAAAAAAAAAAAAAAAAAAAAAAATCGACACCTGGAGTTGCATTTTACTGTCGATAATAGGTACTGCTTGCTGCATGCTAAATTGCGAATCGGGATCTTGGACGGTCAGAAAGAGTGCCAGGGAGAAGCAGGCACTCGAAAAGAAGAAGAGAGCAGCATCCACCCCTCCAAGTCCGACATTCGCATTTTCCCCTCTTCGGTGGCGTTGTTCTCAAACCCACCTGGGTTTCATGCCTCATCTGAGTATATTCGGAGCCCCTGTCAGGATGATGGTTTCGCATAGGCGAAACCCGCTCTGACCTGACACATAGCTCGCACAAACTCTACTGCTCGCCAGGTGGTGTTACGATGTCGAGCAGCGAGCGAGCTGGTGCCAACAGGTGCATTTCGCCGAGCGTCGAGCCTCGCTAAGTAACGCATACGAGAGACTGCCAGCAAAAATGGTAATGTTGATTTTGCGTACCTCGTCTGACGTGAGCAAGCTGCTCTTCCACTCCGCACGTGTCTCTGGCGGTTCCTTGCCCTTTCTCGAGTGATATGTTCTCCTTGCGCGTCTGCAGCCTCCATACACGCCATGGATCCGGCTTCCAGCCTTGGGAACCTGACACTGATGAGAGAGCAAGTGTATGATTTTGAAGCTGTACTGTACATACCATCGGTCCTCAGCCACTATCATTCGGGAAGAACAAACCCTCCGAGACGGACCTGCAATCTCTGAACATCTGCGTGTCCAAGACGACTTTACCGCTTTCGGTTGAGCAGACCGCGATAAGCACATCGTGATGCGGTCGTCCTCTGCATCGTCCTACGCGACCCTCCGTCCACCTTGCGTCTTCGAACAACCGTCATACACATTGCGCTTGTCTTCATCTGCGTCGTTGAGTGGTACAAAAGCGAGCCCGCCGTCCCCTCGCACGCCCAAAGACTCGTTCAGCCCATGCCCGGCGAGTACCTCTGCCCGTGCGAGTTGTCCTAACGCGGAATAATAACCAACAACGGTGTGTCTTTCCTCAAATGCATGTGCTGCATCGCCTCTTCATCCTCATCTTATCCGTCTGCACCGTAATCTTTTTATGGCTCGTAAGTCAAGCGCGGACCGATCCTTTGACCAGCCAATCTTCTTCAGTATACGCGTGCCGATAGAGTCCTGTGTGGATAATGCGAGGGACACTGCGAGCGCGTTGTCCATTATGCTGGAACAGACCCTCTGGTTAGGATCAGTCAGGACAATATGTCCAGTGTAAACACGTACGCACTTGCCTTCGACATCTCCTTTTTCTCCTCGTCATCGTAACAGCTCCGCCTCGGTCCCTTCGAGATTCATCTCATCATTCTCAATCACAAGCATTGTGCTCTGGCGCATCTCTACCACATCCTCCTTGTCTATGAAGGCTTGCGGCTTGCTCGCCGCCCTGGTCTTTTCGCCCTGGCTGAGCGTGAGGAACGAACGTCGTGGGTGCCCATCCTGCAACGCACACACTGCTTCAGAGAGCTAGGAAAAGCAGCGAAGGAAGCGGGCGCGCAGTGCCACGCACCTCTTTCTACCTTGCAGAGAACCCGCCGACGAACGCCCAGTGCAACCTCCTCCAACCCTTCTCGTCCCTCACCTCTTGCTTCCACAACGGCACGAGCTCGCGTGCGGCATTGGCTTTGAGGCAGATGGTCTCCTGTCTCTGTCGAATAGAGAGTCTATTAACGAGAATGGAAGAGGGCTTTCTATGGTGTCCACTCACTAAGCAGAACGACTCAGGGCGTGGAGCTTGCGTTTGAGCCGGGTGGTCTCAGTTCTTGCTATTATGGCTGGCTAATTAGGTGCGTGTTGTGGTCCACCCCTTTCTAAGCGCTTATATTCCGTTCCACGACCGCATCGACTTGCTCTCTATTACAGCCTCAACACGAGCTTCAACAAGAAAAACACAGTTCACTTCTGGTCTAGAGGACCTGTGATTTCGGGTGGTAAGTTACGACCGTCGAATGTCCATGGGTCACTTGTCGAGCTCTCCGCTGCAACTGTCCAAGCCTCGGGAGAGACGGATATCTACAGCGCTGGAAAATGGACTCTTCTCTGTGGTAGTGCCACTGATCGCCTGAAGAACAAGTCTTGCCCGGTGGAATGTGAGGGGACACGGTATCGGCCTGCAAAACATCTGGGTGAGCAATTGCTACCCGCTGCAATGCCAGCGTGTCTTAACTATGGTGCGTCAATATATCATGCTACCATAGGGCTGGTTGTTCTATGATTAGAACGCCGA
This sequence comes from Cytidiella melzeri, assembly GCA_022592445.1. NCBI lineage: Eukaryota > Fungi > Basidiomycota > Agaricomycetes > Polyporales > Irpicaceae > Cytidiella > Cytidiella melzeri. Next base: position 98,192 of record JABYQR010000109.1, on the reverse strand, counting down.
ATAAGGTAAGTACTACATGCTTTCACAACGTCTTCATCATGATGATATACCAATCAATGCCTTATCTAGTGTGGAATTTGGAAGAAAATGACATCGTTGTGCAGTACGTTCAGCTCATCGCGTCGTGTGTTACAAAAGTTGCTCAAGCCCTGACCCATCTCGTCACCCCAGGGAAGCGCCGGTATCATGACATGAGCGACAGCGCCGGCTCAGATTTTGTCAGGCGACCCAATTACATGCCCCAGAAGAAGGCGTCCTGCGCAGGTACAGGTCAGTGCGCCACACATGCACTCCCACACATGCTCCATGCAGTTATTGACCTTCGTATAGTAGTCACTAGTGGGCGACATCTACGTCTGGGACCTCCGCACCCAACACACGAAGGCGCGATCCAGGGAGGACTTGAGCAATATCGTTAATTCAAATAGCATACCAAGGTACCCGTACAGCCATGACTATCTTCACCACTGGATTTCATGAGGGGTGTTCGGTCCACTAAATAAAACACGCTCAAGCTGCCACCGTCACGACTAACGACCACTGCGCAAGTTGATGCACGGCCTGGGAGCTATAATGCTGAGATTTCCATGTTGCTTCGTGCGCATGTATCGCTCATGATTGATACATGCAGGGTCGTCGTAACTGCTACTGCCTTGCGTAGGGCGCATCTCAACAGTCCAGACTTATCCGCAGTTTATACGACTTCCTTTCCGTCGTCGAATGTCAAAAATCCGCAGTTTCTATATCATAACCTTCACAGCCTAGCAGATTGCTGTATTTGTGTCAGGTAAGGTTTTCCTTATCGCGTTGGCTGTACCCGAGCTGTGGTCCAGCCTTCAGATCAATCTACACCATGGGCATGAGTTTTTTTCGTGGTGGCATAACCATGATTCAGAGGCAGCGTTATTGTGCACGATAGATCATGCAATCATGACTATTACTGCCTATTTGTTACACGACGAAATGGGATCCCCGCATGTGTGTGCGTTGGTCGACCAATCTGCCATTTTTCATCATGTCTGACATTGCGCTCATGCCAGTGGCCAGGCCCACGCAGCTACATCTGGCGCTCAGCAGAAGCAGGGTGTTACATACGCAGTGCACTGCGCACGCTTCGTAACTTCAACTTTCTCACCCGTTCCCCGGTGCTATCAATAACATCGTATCTCATAGGCAGCGTCTCACTCAACCATGGTCTATCGCGCAGTATAACGTGACGCATTCCAAGTAACAGCGTGCAGGAGAACCGAGGCGAACCGACCAGTTCAAATAGGTACTGCAGACTGTACCGTTCGAGCTGAAAATGCGGCCATCATTCCGCTCATATCTCCGACGAGCGTCACAGAAGCGGCATACTTATAAGAATGCAGGCTGCTTTTCTTCTCGGATTAGGTGTAGTGCGAATCATTGTACTCTCTTCGCCACTCTGATACGTCCCTGGCTCTGCTGACAGTGGCAAGATGTCTGCCACTAACGCTACTAGTAGGGAGCTCAGCTATTGCCTTGAGTATTCATCTTTACTGACCTCGTTTCATACAGTGTCCGGCGCTGATATTTTCCTTCTTTCACCATACCACTACATCCCCACCCAGGGTGTCACACTCACCTTCCTAATCTTATATGGGATCTCAACAGGTAGTCTGATTTCTGGGCTAGCTATAGCCTTCACTGATCAACCGCTCGCTATTGCAGCTCTGCATCTCAGCCAGGCTATATGGTTCAAGATTTGGTGGCTCATCCCGACCGCAGTACTTGCAGGTATCGGCGAAACTATCGGCTGGGTTGGACGCTACTGGTCAAGTCGCAATTTTCTCGACAGCGATGCGTTCCTCATGCAGTACGTGAGTTCGTGTGCGACACCCAGGGATGTCAACTCAACAAAGCGTCAAGGATCACGACAACCATCATCTCTCCCACGCCTTTGCTTGCAGCCAACTTCATCATTTTTGCACAGTTGACTAGCGTCCTCGGAACGCAGTATAGCCGCTTGAGTCCTAGATGGTGTAAGCTTTTTCTTTACAGCCTGTGGTATTAGCCTGCCTGACGAGCAACTTTCTATAGATGCGAGAATCTTCCTCACGAGTGTGAGCAAGGTCATGTAGATTTGAAGTCATGTACTGATATACTGCGTTCCTGCAGGATATCATAGCCCTCGTTGTGCAAGCCCTCGGCGGTGGCCTGGCTTCATCCACCAATTCGCAGTCTACCACAAACCTGGTCAGCCACTTCTTTCTCCCTGATCCTACGAAGTTTGACTGACTTTACACATAGGGTGCCAACATTGCACTGGCTGGTATTGTTTTCCAATTGGGTCAGCCGCCTCTCTGATCGGGTTCCTCCCCAGAAAAAAAAATCAGTCTGACAAAGATATATCTAGCGTCCTTGATTGTCTTCTCGGCCCTCATGGCGGAATTTTTCGTCCGCTTTTGGAATCACAGGCCACTCCGCGATGTAGCCTCTAACTCGTACCGCGGTCATCAGTGGAACCTGAAATTGAAGCTGGCAACGTTCGGCTTAGCCTTCAGCTCCACTCTCCTCTTTATCCGGTGCGTGGAACCTCCGTCATTATCATTTGCCTGGTGAGGCTGACACAAAATACTGGCTGGGCGCAGAGGTGTCTACCGTACGATCGAACTAGCGGATGGGTGGTTCGGCCGTATCATCGCTACTCAAGTCTACTACAGTATGTCTCTGATTCACTGTGCTAAACACCCCTTTTTGAGAGATGCTACTCTGTGATGGCAGACGTACTGGATGGGGCCATGGTTACTCTCGCTATGTACACGCTCAACATCTTCCATCCTGGCATCCTGCTCGCCGATACCTATAACCAAACAAACGTTCTCGTAGACGAGAAGCACACTGATGAGACTAAGCGATAGGCGATTGGTAGCCTTCAAGAGATGCATGGGCGTTCAAGAGATTCATGGGCCTTCGGCTATTTTCTTGGCTCTACAGACTTTTTTTTCTATATCCAGGGTTTTTGCGGTGTACAACAGGTTTAGCATCACACTACAGTAAAACCAAGTTACAGTTTCTTCTGGATAACATGGTATCATTGACCATGGAGCATTTTGACCAGACGATGGTCGCGTGCCATCACATTGAGTTTGAGCAACTTTTCAATGACTACGCCGGCTGGACCGACACTTGCCGTCTTAAGTGGTGAAATGAGATTACTAACCTTTACGACGCGGACGCAGACGCAAACACTGTCCGTGAGTGTCACAGTGTGGATGGCTCAAAAGTCCTGCATGCCCGCCATTACATGGATCTCAGTCCATGGTAGATTCGACGTTGGATGTGGATATGGCACGAGCTACTCGAAGTGACGGTAAATTTTTCTTGGAATAACCTTTGTTGTTGTGAGTCACCTCCAGTGTCCCGGTGCACAGTCGACTCGAGCCATTTGTCCAAGCTCTGCTATTGTATAATTCTTGGTACTTTTTGTCTTTGATACCTGTACATGAAAGTCGTCACAGCTGCCCGGGCTCACAGTCTCATGCGTCATCGCCCGTTAACAAACTGTACGCTTCGGAATACCGCTTCCTTGTCCCCTCCACCACACTTTCTATCATCGTCCATCCTTCGCCTTCGTGACCCTCAGGTCCGTTCTCAAGGCCTTTACGGAAGCCAGAACTCGTAAGCCAGTCTCGGAGATACTGCTTGTCGAAGCTAGGTTGAGGGCCACCAGGAGCATAAGATGCAGCCGGCCAATATCGAGAAGAGTCTGGGGTGAGGAGCTCGTCGATGAGGATCAGCTCTTCCTTATTCGTTGTCGGTGAGAAAATGAGCCCAAATTCGAACTTGGTATCGGCGAGGATAACGCCGCGAGTCGCTGCGTATTCAGAAGCTTCCTTGTATAACTGGATCGCCTTGGTGGAGACTTCCTTGAATAGGTCGTGGCCAATCAATTCCGCAGCTGCGCAAGGTATTTTCATTGATATCAGCGAAACAACAGCGATCGGTAAATGAGTGTTCGCTACCTTGTTGCGGCGAGATGTTTTCATCGTGTTGGCCCTGCTCAGCTTTTGTCGAAGGCGTGAACAGGGGTTCAGGCAGTTTCTGCGACTCGACCAGTCCATCTGGAAGTGGGATGCCATGGACGGTGCCGGATTTTTCATACTCGGCCCAGCCAGAGCCTGCGTAATGAGAGTAGTCGTTGAGCTACCAATTCATCCGATAAAATCATGCGATAGGAATTGTATCAATTACCTGTCAAGTACCCGCGAACGATGGCTTCGAGGGGTATGACTTTCGCCTTCCTGACCAGCATGGTGCGACCCTCCAACTGCTCTTTGTACTGTCTGACCTCCTCGGGCATTTCATCGATATTGGCAGTCACGAAATGGGTTGGAATGACATGGCTCAGCTTGTTGAACCAAAAGAGGGAGATCTTTGTCAAAATCTTGCCCTTGTCAGGTACGCCCTTCACGTTTGAATGGGAGAGACCACGGGCAAAATGGCGCAGTTAAGAAGCAAGGATGGCTGTCATTTTTTCGTGTTCACCAGCATGCAGACTGCGGGGGCGTACGGACATTCCGTAAGATCACGTCGTACGCGGATATACGGTCGCTAGCCACGAATAGCAGATGATCCGGAGACGACGTCGAGTAGATATCGCGCACTTTGCCTTTTGAGAGCAATCTCAGGGCGGGAAGGTCAGAGTCAATCAAGGCAGACATGGTGGTTGTAGCTGAGCAAACCACGTCGAAGTGGACGAGTTCAAAAGTTTCGACAACTTCTTCGGGCCGAGTCGGCACGTCATTCAGAAATGAAAAGGCGCCGAATCTTGATGCACTATGCATTTATGTCAAGTCGCAGGTTCGAGCTTCGTTCGTGACATCGAGAGGCGAGTAGGATGTTACATAACTTGCGTGAGTATTCTTACCATTGTCCTCCCTCAGACGATATGCCCATTGACAGAGGTGGCTGAAGTTGAGACTCAGGTCTACGCATATTCCAAGCTCATCCAGCGAAACATACATCTAGATGTATGTACGCATCGCGAATCTTTCCAACGTGGGTCCAACAATTGACAGAATTCTCCTATGTATAAACTTCTTACCACACCGACATTCAAGTCCCACGTCGGCAACACCTAGCCGAATGTCAGGGGTGTTGACTGCGGCCAAGGGTACTACGATTAACACATCCGTGACACCCCGCCATCGCCTACTACTGGCTTAATAGATACACACCAGTATCGCGCCGAAACTGTCAGGCTGGAGTATATCAATAACCGAACGCATCGCTCAAAAGCGATTACGAAACTCTTAATCGTGCAAATAAACGGTCCAGATTCCTGCGCAGCCCATCTGATTATAGCGCGGCTCTGGTGGCTCACAGCCCTGAGTAAAGCGGCTAGCTAGCATATAATAGCTGCGCACGGGCACAAGAGATTTACGGTGAGATTTGATGACGAGTCGAGTGGCCCGTGTACCAGTCGAATTGATTATTGTCCGTAGTACTTTTGAGTCTTGCACTGGACGAACTGCCCAATTTTCAAGGCACATGAGATGTGATTCTGGAGGACAAGTTTGATAACTAGGTAACTGCAGTCAGATTTACTTTAGTATATGTACAATGTTGCTCACTAACATAAGCACAGGTTGAGAACTCGTTGGGGATGCTGTGTTTGATGTCATCGAGATAGCTGCGGGTTTATTTCAACAAGGTACGTTACCATGGACGTCGGTTAATGTCAACAACTTTGTAGCAGAACATTCGAAGCTCAGGGGCAGTGCTGTATTCTGGTATGCAGTGATTATCCCGCAGTACGGCGCACCGCATCCCAGTCGGTAGCGCCCAGTAAAGACATAACGAGGCAATCACACAGTCTAGAGATGTCATATCCGAGGCTGTATGAAGAGCTGCGCCTCTACTGCACGCTTGGTACTCCGACGAGTATCGCAAATAACCCCAACCAGGCGCCGGACTAGAAAAGGAGGCGAGTCAAGGCAAGAGATGCCATAGTATCCTCTTAACTTCCTAATACGTGCTTGCATCTCCTCCAGCTTTTCTCTCGACATGTCTGCGTCGAACGCAACTTGTACGCCACTATTTCTCTGTTTGCGGAGGCTTTTCTTTACTGACCCTCCACAGTGAACAGCGACGATGATCTCACCTCACCGTACAACTACACCCCCACGCAGAGCGTCACACTCATCTTCCTAGTGCTCTTTGCGATATCGACAGGTAGTTTGCTCGTCTGGCCACTCAATACTACTGTAGACTTCACATTTCTTGTCATAGCTCTACATCTTGGGCAGGCTATACGGTTCAGGATCTGGTGGCTCCTCCCAACCGCAGTACTTGCAGGTATTGGTGAAACCATCGGTTGGGTCGCGAGATATTGGTCAAGCCGAAATGTATTGAACAACAACGCGTTCTTGATGCAGTACGTCAGCCCGTGGATACCAACTTCAGCACTGTAGCTAATCCGGCGTCAAGGATCACGACAACCATCATCTCTCCCACACCTTTGCTCGCAGCCAATTTCATAATTTTTGCCCGGTTGAGTAGCATGCTTGGAGCGCAATACAGCCGGTTGAGTCCCAGGTGGTGTAAGTTGATTTCCTTCAGTCTGGTGCACGACGGGAGTCCATTGGATTGACTTGAAAATCGGTTTACAGACTCTAGAATTTTTCTTACATGCGTGAGTAAACTTGCACGAGCTTAAGACCCAAACATTGATATGCTGCACTTCATTAGGACATCATAGCCCTCGTCATACAAGCCGCTGGCGGTGGGATTGCTTCATCTGCTGATTCAGTGTCGACTCAGAATGTGGTAGGTCATTTTCTCGTTATCGGTGCGCGAAGATGCACTTATCTATGACCTAAGGGCTCGAACGTCATGCTGGCTGGTATCGTGTTCCAGCTAGGTATGTCATCTTCTCACCTGAGTATGATTATTACACTCTGACACCACAGTTCACAGTGTCCTTGGTTTTCTTCTCAGCTCTCATGGCCGAGTTCTTCCTTCGCTTTTGGATCAGTAGGCCGTTGCGTTTCGCAGCGTCTAGCGCGGACGGCAGCTCTTCAACGTTGGTTCGTGGCCGTCAGTGGAACTTGAAGCTCAAGTTGGCTGCATTTGGCTTGGCTTTCAGCTCTGTACTCCTCTTCATTCGGTGCGTAAACTGACCCTAGTCTTCTCCACTGATATACTGACTGTGTCGTGTCTGATATAGGGGTGTCTACCGAACGATTGAACTTGCGGACGGATGGAACGGACGGATTATTTCGACTCAGGTCTACTTCAGTATGTCACACACTGTCTCTTTCAATTAAAGCTTTTGACGAGTGGTGACAGACGTACTGGACGGAGCCATGGTTGTTCTCGCGATGTATACCTTAAACTTCTTCCACCCAGGTGTTCTGCTCTCCGATGGCGGCTCATCAAATGTCTCCGGGGAGGATAAATACACCGACAGCAAGGGGAGTGGCATCACAAGCGAGATGGCTGTATCGGATGACCGCGAGTCGAGCTAAAGAGCCTGCTTACTTTAATACGGTGTCGATGTTTTGGACTTTTGGACTTTATAACTGACTCGATCATATTTAGTGGAGTTTTGGTACTATCGTAGAGCAGTGATGTTCACGACGTACTAGACTACTACATATACTGTTCAGGGACTTGATGCCGATAATTATAACTTAGACTCAGGGGAGGTATCAAATATCAACGCGCACAGATTGAATTGGGAGATTTTTGATGGAGGAGCGCCCGTCTATTGACACATCCACGTACTTAGGCCTTCCTACTCTGTCTTATTTCTCCGATTTGGCTCGCAAAGCGATGCTCAAGATATCGTGTACGGGACGATGACCGAGGTTATTATTTGACAACCTGGGACCCCTAAACGGGTAGCATTCCGACCGGAAACGACGAATGTAGGTGTCGTTCGCTCCTCTTGCTCCCACTGTCATGACACCCCCCGGTGTGGACTCGGACAAGTGGACGAACTCGGGCACAGACGAGGCGACAGGAGCCGTGGAATCAACAGCCCTGTTGAATGTGGGAGAGTCGGTACCCTGGGTGCTGCCTTCTCTGACAGCTTTTTTGTCTGTTGTTAGAGCTACAGTCGGGGTAATTGAGGTGGGTGATTGTTATTTATTCGCTGCTCACACATATCCGACACTGATCTTCGACCAAATAGGATGCTGGAATTCAGAACGATAGTCACGACGCGAGACAACTTTTGGAGCGACTTGGACGCATTGAGAGATCGTTCACTGGCATTGCCTTTCCGAATCGTCCCATGGATAGACGGATTCGATACAAACCAATCAGGTACCTTGCACACTTTCTCAGTAGTCGCTGCTTCGCTCACCGGATGGCTGCCTATATTCTCAGCGTTACGGAATGCGAAAAAGTGCTGCTGGATGCATTGCCGCGGCAGAAGAACTCGGGAGCTGTCCAAGCATCTTCGGCCACGGCTGCGATTCAAGGATGGGTCAGCGCTGTTCGAGACACGCTGGACGAGTATCAGGTACAGTCTCTCTGCTTTTGCGCTGCTGTGACCCACTGATACATTACCCAGCGGCTGACTGGCGAAAACATGGACGGCCTCATTCCTGTACGTGACTTACATGTTCTGTGTACCAATATATGATACTCACATCTTGTCATGAATTGGTGGAATTGCTATATACAGACAGAGTGTATGTGCTCTCCCTGCGAATGACCTGTCTCTACTAATGTTAGACTTGTGCAGATGAGCAGAATATTCTCGAGAATCTAGTTTGGGCGGTGCGAGATGGAAATCCAGATAGAAAGGGTTGCCTTGCGGGCACGCGCGAGGTGGTACTCACGAAACTGTTGGCCTGGGCCGAGGATCCGAGCTCAGATCAGGTCTGCTGGCTGAACGGCCACGCAGGCGCGGGAAGTCAGCCATAGCGCTGACTTTCTCGGAACGGCTAAAGTCGAAGGACCAGCTTGGGGCGAGATTCTTCTGCTCCCGAGGTTTCGAAGCCGCGCAGGATTTGACCATAATATTCCAAACAATTGCCTATCAACTCGCGACCGCGTTTAATCCTCTCTCGCCGACGTTCAGGAAGGCACTTCTACGACCGTTGCGGGGAAGGCGGGATATCTCTGATATTCTATCAAAGTATCAGTTCGAGGACCTCATTATCGCGCCAGCGGAGGAATCAAAGATGTCCACGGTCATTGTCATCGATGCTATCGATGAATGCACAAATACAGCATCTGTATCCACCTTGCTTTCCTTGCTTAACGAGTACATCGTTCGCATTCCCTCCGTCAAGTTCTTCATCACCAGTCTTGCAGAACCACATATTTCCTCTGGGTTTTCTCTTGGACAACTGCGGTCGTGTACCAGAATACTGTCGCTTCACGAAGAGGATCCCGTTCGAGTGAAGGAGGACATCGCGCTGTTCCTACAAGACGGGCTCAAGAATATTGGAGAGTTCCGTGGTTTAACGCCCGAAGACTGGTTCGAGCAGGAGCAGGTCAATACTCTGGCACACCAAGCCGCAGGGCTATTTGTCTTTGGTGCCACCATACTCAACTTCATTAGCCTTTACCCATTGGCCGTTCCAATCGAGCAATGGAAACTAGTCAGCCAAGCTGATGACCTCCAAGTCGAGCAAACACGTCCTTCAGACCATCATTACGCTAATCTAGACAAACTCTATCTCTGGATTCTTAAGAACGCAGTCGCTCCATTCCGCGAGGACGACTTGTACAACCTCCGCTCTGTCCTTGGTTTCCTGGTTGTCGCACGTGATTCCGTCTGTCCTGATACAGTCGCAGAAATCTTGGGTATCGATGAGCTCCAGATTCACAGTGCCATTGGGCCACTTTACCCCATGCTGCTTGTCCAGGATTCCATGCCCATTCAATTTCGCAATAAATCCTTTGTCGACTTTTTAACCGACAAAACTCGATGCACAGATACGCGATTTTATATCGACCGCGAAACCTATCAGCTCGAAGCCGCGAAATGGTGTCTCACACTCATGAACCATCGACTCCGGAAGAATATCTGTGGCCTACCGAAGTACTCTATGAATGATTCGCCTGGTGCCGCCGACCTAATTAAGAAGCACATTGGCAAAGGCCTAGGGTACAGCTGTCGCTTCTGGTCCGACCACCTGCTTTCCAATGCGGTGCGCGACTTGGAGAATGCTGAGCTCGAACCGCTCCTTCGTCACTTCCTCACAACGCACCAGCTGCACTGGATCGAGGTTCTCAGTTTGCTCGATCAGTTAGGATGCGCCGAACGCTCGCTGAGTAACTTACGAGAGTTTCTTAGCTTGGTATGGCCTACATGTTCATTGAAAGACCGCAAGCTGATGGTGTGTTCATTACAGTATGATGAGCAGTACAGTTCTCTCCTTGCGCTGGCCACGGATGGTGATAAAGTTGTCCTACCTGCCTTCGACGGGGTTGCTGCATCTGTGGCTCACATCTACCACTCTGCACTACCGTTCTCTCCTGCAGCATCACTGCACAAACGTCTTCACCTAAATGATCTAGCAGAGGAGCCTCAAATTCCGATAGGCGGTCAATTGTACAGGGACAGACCCGTTATAGCTATGACAATGCCAGACCCACCTTTGTCGTTGGCTTACTCTCACAATGGCGCTATGCTCGCAGTTGGTGGTTGTGGGCCCTGTCAGTTGCTGCTCGCTGCCACGGGTGAGCTATTAGCTGCACTGTATGCCAATGGCACCGCGTGGGCCCTTTCTGTTGCGTTCTCCTGTGACGATTCCAAACTTGCCGTGACGCTCGACAGCAAGATCACAGTGTTTGACACCAAGACAGGTGCCATTTTCGCGGAGCTGGATGCTAATGTGGACGAAAACGAAGAGTTATACCGCCTCGCATTTAACCCCGATCCCAACCTTGGCTATCTTCTGGCCTCAGGCTGTTGGGAAGGCAATGTATCTCTGTTTTCCCTTGACACTCGGAGCTGCCAGCAGACATTCGCCGTTGAGGGTGCATTCAGGGTTGGGATCTTTTGCTGGCTTAGACGCACTGGCCAGAAGATCTACCTAATTGGCTGTCAGTCTGGCTGTATCGAGATGTGGGAAATGGACCCTCCCCGCCTATCCAGAACACTCAGCCCTCCTCTTTCCGACTGTGGCAAGGTTACGGCAGTGTCTTCCTCCTGCGATGGAAAGTTGGTCGCTTCGGGGTCAGAAAACGGATTACTTGTCGTTTACGAAGCAGACACAGGAAATCCCCTTTATCACAGTCACCTCGACAGGAGGATAGAGTTGCTGCAGTTCTCGGCTACAATACAACCCAGCATCCTGGCCTTCGGAGGAGGATGTGTCATGCACGTTTTCTATGAAGGCAATTCCACCGATCGTGTGGTAGCGTTGGATGGGCACTTCGACTATGCCTATAAGGGCTCGATTTCGCCGGACAGCCGATTTATCGCTTTCCCAGAAGGCGATGTTGTTCGTAGCTGGCAGCTGAACATCAAGGAGGACAGCAGCTAGTACGCGGACAATCATCACTCTGGCCGCATCACTTGCACAACGTTGTCCAATGACGGTCAGCTGATGGTCTCTGGCTCGGTTGATCGAACGGCCAGAGTATGGGATATAGGCAGCGGCGCACTCCTCCGCGTCCTTCGCGGACACTCATCTCCAATTCGCAATGCGTTCTTTTCGAGCAATCTGCACGTCATCTCTGTGGATGATCGGGGTGCTGCGATTGTCTGGGATAGACACCGAGACGAACCACTTGTACAGCAGACCATTGTTGGCGATTGGACCCTGTCAAACCTCTCGCTGTTTACCGCTTTCCCTTGTACACACCACGAGCTCTGGTTCTTTTGTTGCGCAGTGCATGAAGAGGACCCTACGCAACTTCGATTTTCTTGCTGGACTATCGACACAAGCGTCAGCGACGCGCGCGTTACCTTGACCGCACAGGGACTGATACCCAGAGAAGGTGATCAAGTCGTCAATATCAGCCACAAGGACTCGCCGGAAAACGTCGGTACCATTGAACTTGCTGTCAAATTTGACTCGCGCAAAGTATTCCTCGCTTCATGGAAGACTGCTGCAGTTGCCGATGCACCTGTGAATCTAAAGTTTGTTGAAGACCGCGAAGGCAGCCTGAGACATTACTTTATTCCGATGGAAGGGATCCGCTGCGAGTTTGACGATGACTTCAACTGGGTCTTGGATCACCTCGGTAGACGGATTCTGTGGCTTCCCGCTGCTAACAAAGTCGGAAAAGGGGGGCGGGGTTATTGGCATGGGAAAAGGCTTGTCTTGTACGGTAAACATGGTCGACTCACCGTCGTGGACTTTTCACATGCACATTTACCGTTAAGCACAGGGAAATTCTGACAGCCACGACATGTATCATGTATTATAACTTTCACTGAATTCATCATGTATATTACGAGTTCGTGGTATAATGTCCATACGTCCTACTTCAACTGCTGGAATTGGCTTCGTGCGCAACGCTCATTGCTCTACTCAACGTGAATCACCTCATCATGCATTGCGACTTTAAAGCGTTATAACTGCGAAGTCAAATCCGCCTCCTTAGGCTCCCAGTAACACCATGACAAGCTCAGTAAATTGCGATGGCTTGAGTACCGCACCAGTCACCTTGTGGCGTTCGAGTACCGCACCGATCCTTGCATTTCGTCCAACTGGCTGTTCCTTCACACCTTCCTTTCTCGTCGCTCTAAACCTCCTCTCAAGCCTCCTTCAGGTCGGTGTCCATCCCTCACGCCTAATAGTGACCATATTCACCCCCTGTAGCTATAGGCGCAGCGGCTCAAGCTACAGCCGATCCCGGTTCTTTCCGACTTCATCCGTCGAACAGCGAGGTGATAGACCCCCAAACAAAAGTGCTGTAATGGCAGTATCAAGCCTACAAAAGCATGGTCGAATTCTCGGTAGAATCAGTGGAGATTACACGGGCATGGAAATCGAGCCGGTGCAAGTCTGTTTGGCACAAACGCGCTTGCGGCGTGTCATCGCCTTCCCCAAACCTTGAGTGTATCGATTCCGGCGGGGTACCTCACTTATAGCTGTGGGAGCGAACTGCGCGTTGTACCATTCGCTTCTCCTCTCTCACTCCGTCCATCATGTCTCCTTCTTGCTGTGGTGGCTCTGGTGGTAAAACGGTAGCCGATGCTCAGCACATTCTAGTGGGTTCCGATAAGCCCAAATCAGTAGAGGACATACCTGCAGAGAGCTGCTGCTCAGATTCAGGATGTGGTTGCGACGGTGAGTGGCAGTCTTGTTGTGCATTCTATGTTCTCCTCTCCTCACACGAGCGACTGCTATTTCAGACAATTGCCTCGATGAGCTTGCCAGAGCCATTTGTGCTGAAGACGATGCCCATATTCACTCGAAGGAGGGCTCTGTCTCCTCTGAGGAGACCTGCAAGTGTGATGAAGGTTGGCCAACTCTCATTGCTTTGCCGGCTTTGGCTCACATGTTGTTACTTTACAGTCACCGACGTCAAGTCTCTCCGTGATAACGTTATCATCAAGGCAGAGCCCTGCGTCAGCCCCGAGATAATCCCTGCTGCCTCGTTGAATGACGAGCGCCACTCTTGTGGACTCCGTAAGCGGAAGCTTGCGAAGACAGATTTGCCGAGCAAGGCTTGTGGCCAGCACGTTTCTGAAGCGCGAAATCGCCAGAAGGATACGCTTGCCGCCTTCGGCTGTATCTGCAGAGCAATGCTTGCCAAGGGCCTGCAGTCCTGTTGTTCCACTCGTCCACCAATCCTCAAATCGGGTAACGCGCCGTCACTCCCCAGTCTTCGCAAGACTCATCGAGGCCGTCCATCCTTTGACTCCTGTTGTGGCGGTAGTGGTACTTCCCGTAAATCTATCGACTCATGCTGTTCAACGGGCGCATGTTGTAAGGTCGAATCGGGCAGCCTTCGCTCCGTGCGTCGCCAATCTAGGGTCTCCTTGGACTCTTGTGCGGGCAAGTCATGTTGCGCGGGATATGCCGACAGCGATGCTGACCTGGAGAAGGACGCTATCACGCTCGAGAAGAATCTTTCCCATAATCGCGCAGTGCTCGCAGTGAAAGGCATGACGTGCACCGGCTGCGAGAACAAGCTCGTCCGAGCTCTTCGATCACAGTCGGCCATCATCAATGTCAAGACCAGTCTTGTCCTCTCCAGGGCAGAATTTGACTATACATGCGACGCACAAGATCTTCCTGCTCTGATCCAGGCCCTTCAGAAGCGTACTGGATTTGCGCTGGAGCAGATTGCTGCTACGTCTACCGCTCGTATGATTGATATCCACACTCCGCTGCGCGAGAAACTGTTACTTGCAACCATGCCTGACGGCGTGCAGCAGATCACGAAGGTCGCCAAAGGTCAGGTTCGCGTTGTATACAGCCCACGCGTTATCGGCGCTCGTGATATATTCGATTGCTACGCGGCGTTTTCTCCTACGCTTGCTCCAGTCCCAGAAGACCCCGCGCTGGCTGCTGGTGCGATGCATATCAAGATGCTTCTCCTGCGTACGGTTGTGTCCTTGCTGCTGACAGTTCCGGTTCTTGTCATGGCCTGGGCACCTCTTCCGTCTCATCCTCGCGCGTACGGCATATCTTCGCTGACTCTGGCCACGGCCGTGCAGTTCGCAATCGCAGGACCGTTTTACGTCGCAGCACTCAAGAGCTTACTTTCTAGACTCATCGAGACGGATCTGTTGATCGTCTTGAGTACCACAACCGCATATATCTACTCCGTTGTGGCGTTCGCATACCAGATGATCGGGCGTCCGCTAGATGGGGGTTCTTTCTTCGAAACGAGTACTTTGCTCGTTACCCTCATCATGTTTGGACAACTGGCGAGTGCGTTCGCTCGTCAACGTGCCGTTGCTGCAATATCTCTTCGCTCGCTTCAGCAACAGTCCGCTACACTCGTTACAACAAGGCCCGACGGCCGCGAGGAAGAAGTTGTCATCGACGCAAGGCTGCTTCAATACGAGGATATATTCCGCGTACATTCCAACTCGAGCATTATCACAGACGGTGTCGTCGTCGCTGGGACGAGCACCGTGGACGAGTCTACAATGACAGGAGAGTCTCTTCCCTTACTCAAGTCTGTAGGCAGCGAGGTGCTCGCAGGTACCACGAACGGCCCTGGTGCTCTGCTCGTCAAGGTCGCCCGTCTTCCTGGGGAGAACACCATCAGTGACATTGCCAACATGGTTGACGAGGCACGTTTCTCTCGTGCACGTATCCAGAGCATCGTTGATCGCGTTTGCACCTGGTTCGTCCCCGTTGTCCTAGCTCTCGCTGTCGTCACCTTCATTGTATGGCTCGTCGTCGGTATACACGTCAGACATCAGAAAGGTGGTGACGCTGCGGTGCGGGCGTTGACATACGCGGTTGCGGTGCTTGCCATCTCATGTCCGTGTGCCATCGGCCTGGCGGTTCCTATGGTGGTGCTAGTGGCTTCCGGTGTTGCAGCTAAACTCGGAATCGTGTTTCGAGAGGCTGCCACGATCGAGTCTGCTAGAAAGACTGCTCATGTGGTCTTTGACAAGACGGGAACATTGACTATGGGCCAGCTGCAGGTGGTGAAGGCTCAAGTGTTCCAAGAAACGGTGCAAGTTGCTGGGGCGTATGTCAACACGGAATCGGTCATCGCAGCTTTGTCATCTGCTAGCAAGCATCCAGTGGCTCGGGCTCTTTCCGCGTACCTGACTGCAGCAACACCGTGCTCTGCTCTGCAAGAAGTCGAAGAAGTCACAGGGAAGGGTATGCAAGGAAAGTTGGACGGTCAACTTCTCCAAGGAGGAAACGCGGAGTGGCTCCATCTCGGTACGAACACGGCTGTAGGAGCGGTGCTCGCTGCAGGGCACACTGCGTTCTGCGTCACCTTCAATAACACTCTGATTGCCGTCTTCTCTCTCACCGATACTCTCCGCCCCGAAGCCAAGGCACTCGTCGCGTTCCTACGTGACCGGAATATCCAGGTGGCGATCCTTAGCGGGGATCATGAGCGGGCAGTTCAATGTGTGGCATCGGAATTGGACGTCCCTCCGGAATGCTACCGCGCAAGCTGCCTACCTTCCGATAAAGCAGCGTTCATCAGCGAGCTTCAAGCTCAAGGAGGCACGGTCATGTTCTGTGGGGATGGTACGAACGACTCGGTGGCTTTGGCACAAGCAGATATAGGCATCCATATGTCCTCTGAGGCCTCCGGTGCAGGCGCAGCCGCCGCTGCGTCTGCTGCTTCCGATGCAGTTCTCATCCGTCCTTCTCTTGAGGGGATTCGCTCGTTGATTGAGCTGAGTGAAGCAGTTCATCGTCGTATTCTCACCAACTTTCTCTGGGCATTCGTGTACAACCTGGTGGCGATCCTCTTTGCTGCTGGCGCCTTCGTGGATGCGAGGATTGCTCCGGCGTATGCGGGGCTTGGAGAGCTCGTTAGCGTGTTGCCGGTTGTGCTCATTGCGATGCATCTGAGGTTGTTCAAGAGCAAGTCTACTGTCTGATGATCTGATCGAATATAGGTGTAGTGTGGTTCAGTCTGTAGGAGCACTGGCTGTGACGATTCCTGACTGTTATACATTTGTATGCAATTTTACTGGTACATATGGAGATTGTTGCGCATGCGATGTGAACAGGATGGTATCCATGGGTATCAGACGTATAATTTGTGCCAGTAGCATCAAATGATGTCGACGACAGAGGGCCATATTCTGTCACCATAAGTTGAGCCAGTTATTTGTTGCTTGATTATCGTAGGGTAAACAGCAACTTACCCTAAAAACCCCACCAGAGTTTGCATCAAACCCAGCAAGAAGGGTATCCAACTAAATATCAGATGTAAGCTAAGAGCGTACCTATGGCGAGAACAAAGCAAAACAACTCACGTAGACATTTGATAATGCGCTACTTTGAACACTCCTGCCATGACATATCCCAGCACCGTGGAGCCAACCACGGCACCTCCGACTGCACAGCACGCAAACACGAAAAGGACGAGCAAGGCGAACGTGAGGCGAGACCGTCGTTCGTTTGGTCTGAGTCTTGATCTTCCACGCGTCAGACGTGTACCTTCGCTCATGTGTGAGGGTGCTTTGTGGATAGTGCTGAGAGGAATATCGCTCCTCGTTGGTACCGCGGAGTATCTGTGAGGTGCAAGAAACAGCATTCTTCGGAGGCGCGACTCGGGCGTGAAGGCGAGGTTGACGAAAGCGTACGTTCCGCAGAACATGAACGCAGGGGTATAGAATACAAGAGTCCAGTATAATGTGAATTTGTAGATATCTGTAGAAGCTCGTGAGTGCATTGTTGAAGGGGGTTGGTACAGCAAAACGGACCACTCGGGTTGTCGAGATAGAATCCTCCGGGTGCTGCGGGAGGTCTTCCTGAGATCGGTTGGAGGTCAATGAGGATGTTGTACAGCGATGGCCATGGCGGTGGGCTCTGTTGACCATCCATGCACCTGCTGCAGGTGTGGTGAGAGATAGAGAACCACTTTCAGATCCAAGTAGCTACCCAGATTTGTGGAAATGATGCGCCTTTGCCACAGATACGAGCGCCGGGGTACGGCGCGCCGCTGAAACATACTGTAGCTCTCAGTTCCACCACCATCTCGCTCTACGGCCAGCCCATTTTCGCAGCAAAGCTGTATCGTAAATCATGGCATACGTCTCGATAGAGGCTGATGAAGTGAGTCGCACACACAGAACGCGTGTGGGCAAGTCTGACTTGGTCTATTAGAGGATGGAGGAGGGCCCGGATGGGTTGCAGTTCAAATGTACGTCCGAGCTTCAATTCCTGGAATTGTTGAAGCTGTACTCATTTGATATCATTCTATCACAGCTTTTCTTGAGACGGATGCTCGTCAAACAGCTGGAGGTCCTGGTGTAGGCAATGTCGGGTTTAGAGGTGCGTTTTTCACCAACAGTTCTGACTACCGAACAGTACTGATCATACAAATTCAGGCTATATCCCAGACAGGTCAGGAAAGACATCGTTCTGGCA
Organism: Cytidiella melzeri; assembly: GCA_022592445.1. Taxonomy (NCBI): domain Eukaryota; kingdom Fungi; phylum Basidiomycota; class Agaricomycetes; order Polyporales; family Irpicaceae; genus Cytidiella; species Cytidiella melzeri. The sequence goes on along the minus strand of JABYQR010000109.1, from coordinate 80,217 downwards.
AGTAGAACACTATCAATCGTACTTTGACATTGACACCAAAACCGTGCGTTTTTCGACGGTCGTGGTCTGTGCTAGTCAATAAGCTCATAATTCCCGCGGACCACCTCAGGTCCTTCGACGATGTTACTTGACATTAATCCCCACGAACTCATCATTCCTCTCCGATCACCTTACTCCCGCAGATCTCTACGGTCCATTCTGGACACTCACAACCCTCATATTCAGTCTCTTTGTGTTCTCGTCTCTCGCCTCTTCGATCGCCGCCTACATGTCCGACCCTGACGCCGCGTCTCCGACCGATCCACTCGAATACAACTTTGGCTTGCTGAGCATCGCGGTGGGATTGGTGTACTCGTATGGTCTCGCTGTACCCGTACTGCTATGGCTCGGCTTGAGGTACTTGGGAGTAGGCGAATGGAGTGTCGTTGAGACTGTCGCGCTGTGGGGATACGGGCAGTTTGTTTGGATTCCAGTCTCGGTAAGTAACAAGCCTGTGTGGAACATGCATGGGACTCATCCGCCCACCGCATTTTAGTTGCTGTGCGTCATACCCGTACCTCTGGTGAGATGGATCCTTGTCGGTCTCGCGTTCCTCCTTTCAGGCTATTTCCTGATCTCCAATACCTACCCCATCCTTGCTGCTGTGAGTTGAATAGTCACTGGTGATGAATTGTGGCTAACATCCCGCATTCTAGGCTGACCAAAAAGCGGTTCGCCTCGTTGCCGTGCTACTTGTGCTGCTACACGCAGGTCTCGCTCTATGCTTCAAGATCCTGTTCTTCAGCTACTACGCTGTAAAGCAGATTGGACCAGCTGATCCGTTATGAAATTAGCAACGGAAAGTGACGATCAGTTGTTGATGATTTGTGGTACACTCAACCACACATAGTGTTAATAATGGCTACATTACACAGTAATATCTCGGACAACGCCTCTGCGGTAGACTTCATACCGCGCAGAATCCTCTTGACGCGTACGTGGCTTTCTTGTCCGCACTCTGCATGTCAACGAGAATAGCCAAGAGCTATTGTGAAGTTCTTTTCATTTACCCCGTGGTGTCACAGCCTGTGGGTACTTCTCGCACTCTCCTTTCCAGCTCGCCTGTACATGCCAACGACTCATGGTTCGGGTTCATTCTTGGCAAGAGTGATCGTTCTTTGTAGCTGACTTTTGTGTCACTTTGGCACTTGGAGTAACCGCGTTCAGGCTTGGAGCACAAAAAGAGCTAACTTACGTTAGATCACTTGGTCACGGACGTCACTCTTACTTCCTGGCAGTACACCAAATTGAGGTACGTATTTAAATTTGCGTTGTGGATGGACATGCATACTATACCACTGGATGATACTTGCAACCAGCACTGCACACTATTGGCAGCTTTGAACGGTACTGCCCATCGAGAAGACGTGACCGCAGGCTACAGTTGTGACAGAATATGAGCATCACGCTCGTCTCGGCTCGTACAGGTACGTAGTCTCGTACCCAGACCTCTCGGGGCCAGTCACTGCGTTCCTAAAAAGGCAGATGCGCGCGTGTGCTGTTTTGGGAAGAAAAAGGCAAATCAAAAAGCACGCGCGGGCCCCGAGGGTCTGGTGCATTTCGTATAGATTGGGTGTAGATCATCCGCACGTGATGGATTTCTGCGCGAATGATTGGGCGTTTACAATTATTGGCTCTGTACGCTACTCCATAGTACGACTTGAATTGCACACTCCTTGCTTGTCCCTCCCTCTTGAACTTTCTGCGTGAAATATTTCAATCTTTTGCTGGTTTAAATATAGGAGTATTCATATTGGTATTCTAACGCATTTTAAGACAAGGGGAATGAGAGATAAACGAGAACGAGAGGATGCAAGCGGAGGTCGCATGCAGTAATATTGAAAGCGCCCACTCGCGGACGCGTTCAAGACGCGAGAATGAACGTGATGGGATGTCACAGGCTGTGACTTGAGCCGAAAGTGAGCATAGCTTACCATCCCTCGGTCATATTACTTAGTCAGAATTTCTACAGGCAGAAATAGCGCATAGGAATGTGTTTCTGCAATGTCGAGTGGGTAGCGCAAAAATTGATCAAATTCATATTCGTTTACACCTCGCACTGAGGGCGCTTCAATGTGTGACCTATTGTGACGCAGTCGAAACTTGGAGTCGCTCTGTCCTTCGATGCGGTCATGTGCGAATGATCTACACCCAATCACTACGAAGTTCACCAGACGTTCGGGGAGCGAGCTGTCTTTTTTTCTCGCCATCCCCTGTCCTAATCGGGATTCCCAAAACGTCTGGGTACGAGACTAACAGGTACGAAGCTTTTGCCAAGTTCACGAGCTCACAGCCGCGCTGCTTGTCCGATCGCGACATTCCTCAAAAACGCATGTCGTGACACTTTGTGGCCAAACACAGTGCAGTTATACGATTTTGGTGTGCGCACTGAGACGCACAGTGTCCTGCCTCACTGATTGTGGTGGCGATTCAGTCGCTGTGGAAACCAGGCTATGGAACGTTTAGACGGGGAGGAGACTCCGCCTGCAAACTGCCTCTCAGCGCGTACACATAATCATGAAACTGCACTGCAATTGTAAACCCAACTTGAGACGGTTTCTGTAGGAACAGGATGAGATTTGCGTGTGCAGATTAACTAATTCAGGGTTTAAATTCCAAGTTGCAGCGCTTCTGCGCCACAATCATTGTCTTGTCTCGTTTCGGCTCCTGACTAACATTCACAGCAAGCGTCGAATCACTGAACAATTGCTACCATGGGCTCCGCAAGCTTCAAGTTGCACGGTGTGAGGCCGTCATTTCGGCCATGCATCAGAACGTGGAATACTTGCGGTTTCGCCCAGTGGTACCAAGTCGTGCTCACCTGGGCAGGAGTCGCTTCAAGGCCAGAAAGGATTGCACCGCCGCCTATGTAAAAAAAAGAGACAGACGAAACCCCATCAATTGTCGAGTGTGGATTTTGAGAATCACAAAACCCAAGGCACAAGGAACCACGCATAGCCATCTCTAAGCGAGGGTACCGCCTTGTGCCAGGGTTGAGCATGTCACAAGCTTCAACTGGATCGATACTTGTCAATGTGAGCTGTCTCTCTCTCTCTCTCGTCGGTTCTTCTTGTTTTGAGATCAGAAGCAGGTGGCAGAGATCATACATACACCATCACATCGTGCTGCTGGGTGGAAAATCCGGCAGTCACGGCTCAGAGCGCGGATAAGCTACAAACCTGAAGCTGCACAAAGGTTTGAAATTCCCGTCTACTCTGCTGTATCAGGGGTAACAGATCAAAAGGCCGTGTTACAGACAACTATGCGAGCGAACTGAAGTCTTGGATAATGCTGTGAAAAAGGGTAGAAACCCACCTTCTTACGAATCAGCTCGAGGTACGCCACCCGAATCAAAACTTGTTCGATCGTGTGGCCCTGTTGTGCGGACGCGTTTCTAGGTATACAGGTATACACCGCGCCTTTCGAGCTGTTGATTACCTCCTGACATAGCCTCGCAGCCACACACTGTGCATCATGTTTCCGCTTTGGCACCTATACCCTATTTATACGACATTTGTTCATGCCAACTACTTACCCCATACCCCCCTTCCTCCTTCCACCCACTCCCCCGCAAGATGTCGACCATCTTTTCTATCCTCCGAGCGTTGCAGGTCAACAGCTCCCCATCCGTGCTGGCACGTCTTTTCACCGCTGGAACGTTTGTTTTTCTCCTCTACAAGGCTGGCTCTTGGATCGTTCGAAACTATTCCTCGCCCCTCCGCTCCCTCCCTGGTCCACCCAACCCCCACTTTTTCTGGGGCCACGCCAAAAGTATATACCAAGCAGACCAGTCTGCCCTCCAGCAACAATGGGTAGAAAAATACGGTCCGACTATCTCCTACAACGGTCTGTTCAGTGTAAGTCCATCATGGTTTGACTTTCGGTAAACATGCACTGGCTGACTCGCGCGACAGACTCGTGTTCTGTGGACGATGGACACCCGGTATGCCCTGTAAAGCCTTCTTATGCCGTACTCTTGCTTACTCCAGTACAGAGCATTGAATCATATCCTTACGAACACCTATACATACCAGAGGCCACGCCAGACTCGTTACCACATGGCGCAGCTGATTGGTCAGGGTGTACTCGTGGCTGAAGGTAAACTCTTTCCGATGCATCTTTCAACAGTAGCACTTATTTAATTTTGACCCCAGAGGACCAACATAGCAACCAGGTACGCTGACTGTCCTTTGAGGTTATCATACCTATCTAACCTTCCTGTCGCAGCGAAGAGCCTTAAACCCAGCTTTCAGTAGTGCAGCAGTGCGCGAAATGACAGAGATATTTATCGAGAAGTCACAAATGGTTCGTGCTGCATCCAATACCCATGCATCAAGTTCTAAGCGTTTTTTTTCAGCTTCGCGACAGATGGCTCGATGAGATTGCAAAGTCAGACAAAGGCGATGCTCATGTCGACGTCCTCTCTTGGCTAGGCAAAGCGTCGCTCGACATGATTGGTCAGGCTGGTGAGCTGACTTTTGTACCCAGTCACAGTTCTCTCCCCGCTAACGGGTTTTTCGACTAGGCTTCGATTACAACTTTAATGCGATATATGCGAAAGAGGGAGAGTGCGAGGTGAACGATGCTTTCAACACAGTCTCCATCAGCATGCACACACCCCGTCTGAGGGCTATCTTCCAAGCCTTCTTTCCCTTCTTGCGTATCTTCGTATGTACCCAAAACAAACATATCTTTGGGAATCCTGTGTCACTGATGATGTATGGGCACAGAAAACTGCAGGCGAGCGGAATTTGGAGTTGGCCCAGGCTAACATGCGCCGTTTGGGGCTTCAGCTTATTTCAGAGAAGAAGGCGTCTGTTATCGCGGCGAGCAAAGAGAGTAACGTCGGGAAGAAGGAGTTGCTCGGACGTGACGTGCTGACGCTCCTGGTCAAGGCGAACATGTCGTCGGACGTTCCTGAGAGTCGGCGACTGTCGGACGAAGAGGTTCTCGCGCGTGAGTGTCACTTACGGGTTACATATTTGCAAAAAAAAAGGTGGTGTTTCTTACTGTATTGCAGAGTTCCCAACGCTCGTCGTAGCAGGACACGATACGACGGCGACAGCGACGACGTGGGCACTCTTCTCACTCACGCAACATCCGGAAATACAGCGCAAACTCCGAGAGGAACTACTCACCGTTCCCACGGAGAACCCAACCATGGCCGAGCTGCATGCTTTACCGTACCTCGGCATGTTCGTCAAGGAGGTTCTGAGATACCACTCGATTGTCCCGCAAAGCACGCGCGTCGCAACGAAAGACGACATCATCCCTTGCAGCACACCGTACACAGATAGGCATGGCGTACAAAGGAATCACATCCAGTCAGTCCCTGTTTTCCCCTCAGTGTGTTGCCGCTAAGGTCTAACATCTGTACAGTATACAGAAGGGCGATATGGTGATGATACCGATTCACGCTCTGGATCGGTACAAGCCCTATTGGGGAGAAGACGCTGGGGAATTCAAGTGCGTTCAGATTTGGCAGCATCGCTACTACTAGGTTACCACGCTACTCACATCCCATCATGTTTCACAGACCGGAACGTTGGGAAAACCTCCCGGACGCCGTCAAAGCCGTCCCTGGAGTATACGGTAACCTTCTCAGCTTCCTCGGTGGACCTCGCGCATGTATCGGTTACCGATTCTCTCTCGCTGAGTGCGTTCCTTCTTCTATCGCTTCTCCCCTTGACTTTTGATAAAAATTGACTTTTTGATCTCGTTGTTTTTGTTTGTTTCCAGGTTGAAAGCTGTATTGTTCACGCTCGTCCGAGAGTTCGAGTTCGAGCTGGACGTTGCTGCTGACAGGGTCAAGAAGCGGACAGCAGTAGTCCAACGAGCTATAGTCGTTGGCGATGAATCGGAGAAGAAAAGTCAAGGAAGGATGCCGATTATTGTTAGACAACATGTACGCGCGTAGTGCTCACTCATCTTAGAATTGAACTGAATAATGCGGATTTGTGTTTGACGGTTGTGCAGGCCCCCGCCGGGGCCCATCACTGGATGATGGTGAGTTGTTCTGACTGTTGACCTTGTCCATCGCACGTGCAATTTGAGCACTTTAGCGTTTTGGCTGGCTTGGGTGATCGATACCGTTTCGGCGTTCGGATTCTCGGTGCACCGCGTCACGGTGTCGCGCGTGAGCAAAGTCGGACGGTGATGGTAGAAAGCGAGGACAGAACGCTTTCAAGCTGAGAGTAGCTGAAGGGATCATCGAGACCTCAAGAGAGCTGGGTAAGGACTAGGACATCGACTAGAGGCAAGTATAAGGTAAAGTCGTGATGACTTGGCAGTGCCAAAGACGGGGAGTCGCGCACCATTGTCGTCCACTGTGAACGAGTGAGCACGATGAGTGCTGAGTAGTAACTCCCGGGCCAAGAGTTGGTTGAGTAGTAGGAAGCTGCAGTGGTCGTGGTGATCATGGCAGGCTTGTCGGGAGTGAATAGCCGGTTGGCCCGCATGCTCGACGCCACAAAGCTACCGGCACTCGGGCCCGGCAATTCAAGTTGACTGTAGATTAAAGATTTCTACTCGACCTTTGAACACCGTGGCTTACCCTAGCTTTTAATACCAAAAATTCTCTGTGCTTCCATACGAAACACGCACTTGATCCCGCCATCACTCTCACGATCATGCTCTCAATCTCTTTACCAGCCGTGACGAAAATGCCTAGAGAAAGACAACGATGATACGAGGATTGACTGCCTCCGAGCCACTCAGCTCAACTAACGAGCAAACTCAGTCCAGAAAAGGACGAATGAGAACTACGTAGGAAGCAGATTAAACTATGGGTTCTTCTGGACTGATGATATTTTCTCATTGTAGGGTACAGCACTGAACTCATGCTTTTTGTTTCTCACAGCAGTGTTTCCAAGATCTCCACCACCTTGTCACCGACATCCTTCGTCTTATGCTGTCCACCCAGGTCCGCTGTACGGTACCCTTCCCCGCCCTTCTCAGTCTCATCGAGCACCTTCCTCACGGCGTCCTCAATTGCCTTTGCAGGCTTCTCCATGCCCAACGAGTACCGGAGCAACATCGCAGCACTGAGGATCGTGCCGATGGGGTTGGCAATCCCTTGACCGGCGATATCTGGCGCAGATCCATGGATAGGCTCATAAAGACCGGGTGTGGGAGTGAAGTTTGGCGATTTGTAGTCCGCGACGGACGGTGCACCTGCGAGAGACGCAGATGGAAGGAGACCCAGGGACCCAGGGATGACGCTTGATTCATCTGAGAGGCTATAGGTAGTCATATTAATCATCAGCAATGATTGAGCTCTGTATGTATCCATCGACGTACATATCACCAAACAGGTTCTCCGTCAAGATGACTCCGTTCAGCTTCCTTGGGTTTGAGACGATGAGCATCGAAGCAGAGTCCACGAGGTGGTGATCGAGCTTCAGCTGCGGGAACTCGCTCTGCAGCGTCTCCGTCGCAACCTTTCTCCATAGCCTCGAGCTAGCAAGTACATTCGCCTTGTCGATAGAATGAATAGGCAACGGCGGGTCTGCGGCCAACGCGACCTGCGCCGCCACCCTCGTAATCCTCTGAACCTCAGACACAGAGTAGATCATCGTGTCCCACGCCGCATCTTCCTGCGGGCTCACGCCCATCTCTTTGCGAGTACCAAAATACGCTCCTCCGATGAGCTCGCGAATGACGATCATGTCCACGCCTTGGGCAACCGAGGCCTTCAGTGGTGAATGCGCAAGGAGACTGTCCGAGGCAAAGTTGGCGGGGCGGATGTTGGCGTACAAACCAAGTGCTTTTCGCAAAGCCAAAAGACCCTGTTCTGGTCGTACTTTGCTGTTTACACCCCATTTGGGTCCACCGATAGCACCTAGTGTGTGTGTGTGTTGGGGCGATGATCAGCACGGTAGGTAGTGCCGTGGTCGTGATACATACCCATTAGGATGGCATCTGCGGACCTGCATGCCCAGAGAGTTGCCTCTGTGAGAGCCTCTCCGGTGTTGTCAATCGAGCATCCTCCGAACTGGTGTGTTTCGAGTTTTAACTCGACGTCGGTCGATGCGGCGGACACTACTTCTAGTACCCGGGTAGCCTCTGCTACAACTTCAGGACCTACATCGACAGCATTTTAAGTTACTTGTATGTGATACATACCCATACAAAATTTGCTCACCGATGCCGTCGCCTGGGAGGATGACGATGCGAAAACTAGCGCAATTGGTTCAGTCTGCGCAACCTGCGGAAAGGATGGAGTCTCACATCTTCTTGTTGCTCTGAGATGGAGAGGTAGACATTTGGCCAGTTGCTGTAATCTCAACGAGCGAAGTCACGACGTAGTATGTTGGAGGTGGGCAAAGAGATGATCATGCTTTCATTTGCGCGACCCATGCCCATGAATTATCGATTATCGCTGAAACACGGGCGTCTCGCATCGTGATCACCCACCCACAAATACTAAACAGCAGTATACATTCCTCTAGAGGTCTACTCGTCTACTGAGGGAGGGGGGGGGGGGTATTTTACAGCAGTCCTACATGTACATGCAGCTGTGAGGTGCTTATGACTACAACAACAATCGGTACCCTGTACCGCGTAATCTAGAAAAAAAACAATCCAGCCTGCGAGAAAACAATTACGAGGCACATGTCGAATGTGCTGAGTGGCGATAACAAGACCGCGCGTATGAGGAGAGAAGAAGAACTTGCGATGCCAGTCGAGCAGGCTACTTGAGGCCGAAGAAGAGGGTCGATGAACCGTAGATTACGAGAGGAAATGCGCTGTGTCAAGCCTGGTGAAAGACTAGAAAATAACCTGAAGCGATAGGGGTGAGAGACTAGCAAGAGAAAAACGAGAGTAATGCCCAGAGAAGGCAGGGGAGTCAGAAAAGAGCGGTAAGGTTTTGGCAGTTCAAGATTTGGCGAAAGGTGAAAAAAGCCACGATATGCTCAGAGATTGGTTCTAAAGGAAACAACCGTGATTAGCACCATGACAACTCAAAGTTCCACCAGATATATTAACGTACTGTTCTTCTCCGACGACGTTTCCAACCGGGTTGTACAGGCATACGTGATACGTCGCCGGCTTGTCGAAGATGCCACTGCACAATGCCACGCCGCATCCAACCTGCGTCGTCGCCTTCCACACCACCTGAGTAAAGTGAGTAAACGGATGGGCAAGATCCGCTTCATTCGGTATCACATCAGTAATTACAGTCAACAAACTTAATCAGTTAGTTGTCACTTACGTTTGTCGCTAGCGAACAACGACACCGCAGCACTAGCTGGGAAATTGCCTGTACCAGCGGCCAAGTTTTCACCGAAAGGACCCAGTGAGCCTCCGGAGTGTTGGAAGCGGCATTGAGAGGCATACGAGTGGGCAGAGTCGGCGAGAGCACTGCTCCATGAAAGCGGAGCAGCGCCAACAGCGGCACGAACAGAGTTGTGGCCCGATAAGTAGGCTTCAATCTCTGCCGGCCCGGTTGTTGGGGTAGGTAAGGGGACCGCAGAGAAAGACGTTGGCTCGGAAGATGGAGTTGCGGATGCAGATGAAGAGAACGAAGTGAAGCCAGACAACGATGGCAAGGTAGATGAGGATGCAGACCCGATCGCAGATGTGGATGAAGATGTAAAGGTGACCGACAGAGACTCAGAGGACGAAGATGAACTCGTCGTGGTCGCTGAGCTAAATGGGTCAGCAGATGGGAGCGAACTCCCCACAACCGTCGAGCTAGATGAATCAGCAGGAGTGGTTGTTAACGTAGTCGCGAACGAGGATTGTGCGCCGGAAGACAAGGAGGGAGCAACAGACGAGACAGATGATGCGCTGACGACGGATGAAGATGTCAAGCTTGATCCAGTTTGCGATGTAGATGCGACGACTGTTTCCGTGAACGACTGCGAGCTGGTAGATGTGTCGAGTGTTGCCGTTGATGCTTGCAAACTCTCCGCTGCTGAGCTGGACACAGACAAAGTAGAGACAATACCCGGCGCCGAGAGAGACGTAGAGAACGAGAACGCTGACGCCGAGGTGTGCAAGATGGAGGTAGAGGGAATGTTTAGTGGCGCGGAGCCAGAAGAGAACGATACCGAGATGGACGAGCTGCTTGCGCTCGGCGCAACAGTCAAGGACGATGTGACGGAGGAGAAAGTGGAAGTAGTCGCAAATGGAAAGCTGGTAGGCTTCTCGCTCGAAGTAGGAACTGTAACAGGGTCTGACGAGCTCAGAAAACTTGAGGTTGGCAGTGAAGATGATTCAGGCTTTGCAGACGTTGGAGTCGGCTGTGGCGCAAAGGAGGTACTGGAGCTGCTGAAAGTCAGGGAACTGCGCGAGGGCGGGTCGACGACGGTGAAGGACGAGCTGCTTGGAGAAGGCAAGCTGACGACGCTGGAGGGTAGGCTGCTGTCACTGCTCGAATTCGGACCACTACTCGCTGAATCTAGCGAGCCATTGCTAGAAAACTGGCTAGCAGGCACCGAGAGGGATGAGTCTTCCTTCGGCAAGCCTGAAGAATCGAGTGCTGCTTGTCAACTCATTATGCACACTACTCGCCTGAAGTAAATACTCACGTTGAAACGGCGTTGGAGCAGCGACCCCGACAGCCACCAGGAGGAGGAGAGCCACCAAAGAGAGGTTGGAGAACATGGCAAACAATATCCTGGGTAGGGCGAAAGCAGAAAGAGGATAACTTACAACAAACGAAAGACGTGGCTAGCCTAAAAGAACGAAGGCTGGTGCCAAAAGATGAACTGCCACCTGGGGGCTCCCGGGAGAGTGAAGGAGAGAGGTGGGAGGTGTTGGGCTCCATAGCAGCGCCATCTTTCCTGCGAGCTGGTTGAGCGCCCAATATGATAATCCGTCGTGGGAATTAAATTTTGTTATGTAAGCTACATACTGCTTTCAAAATTCAACTTCAACGCTTGCTCCTGTTTACTTCGAAAATTCCCTCGCATACAGTCAGTACCACGGGTTTCGACTGTCTAACTCACACCGTAGCGCAGGGCAGGTTACTGGCACCGTTTCAATACTGCTCAGGTCGTCGATGAATACCTAAAGCTTGATTTCCGTTCCTTAAGCTCACAGCTCTCGCAAGTCGGTCAACCCAAAGGGCTACTTCCCAGTACGTATCTCCATGCCACCCTAACTGTAATGCTTCTCTGGCTGATGTATAGACTCAGTAATCATGTTATCACCCCTTCGGAAGACCATATGCATACGGCTTTGTAGCAGTGTCAATCGCGTGTCGGTTGAGTCTACTACATCGACTTGTATGTATGTATCTGAGCGAACAGCAGAATTCCGCCAGATAAGTCATTTTTGAATAAGCTAGTATGGCCGTTATAGAGACGTAGTGAGGGAAGGACTGCCACAGACCAGCTGGGTGGTCTAGACCTTGAACCCAGCGCACCGTGCGCTTCACTTTCGTCGCCGGGGATTGCTGGAAGAATTACTACCTGCATACTCGATGCCGCAAATGAAGTGCTCCTTTAATGCTGGAAATACTTCCGCTGATAAGTTCCGTGTCATTGCCGGCTCGAGTCAGCGTTCATCCTTGTTTCCGCAGCCTAGCAGGCCAAGCCACATTCTTCACAGAAAGTCGGTTTTAGGAACTTTACTGATAACTTCGTTTTATTCGAGAAACCGTCGAACTAAGAAAATTTATGTGGCCTACTGCGGACTCCGTCCCTTGTCATCCGAACGCGAAGTCCGGCAGGTGTTGGACTTGAAGGAGAAACGCGAGGCATCAGAGAAGAATCACACCATCTGTCACATGCTGGTTTAGAAGTGAGAGGTATGTTTTGAGATTATGTTGGTAGAATCTTGACGGTGCAAAGCACCTGGCGGATCGTACTCAGAAGAACAGAACGTGCCCAGCAACTCACCACACGCGTCTCAGGGATGCATTTCCCTTCTTAAATAGGAGTGATGAGCCATGCCCCCCCCTCTTTCCTACAACCACCAGTCGTCCGTAACCCAAATCTTTCAGTCGCTGTTCTACCACTCGTGGTGCCTCAGACGTTGTCATGAAAAGTACGTGGCCGCTTTGTGATGACGCGAGTAGCTCACCAACCCTTATTTAGATCACGCACGGAAGGCAAAACGCAACGCCAAGGCCGTCAAACGCAAGGCTAAAAGAGTTAAACGTGAAACGAGTACTACTGCCGCTACTTCATCGCAAGAACGTCACTGACATACTGGCGAAGCTTCGTCACCACTAGCTTCATCCAGTGCTCAACTGGTTGTTGATAGTACCTCTCCGGGTGATACCGAGATTGAGGATAGGGTTTTTTACCCCATGAATGTTGATGAACCAGCATCAAGGGCCAGAGACGACGATGTCACCGCGGGCGAACCATTTTCAGAATCGAAAACTTCGCACAAAGCCTCTGACATGTCTCCCGTCGTCGACTTGGCGACCTCCATCCCGGGCATGTATCGCATACTTGACCTTGTCAGCGAACATGGCAGTGGCGGCCTCGGTAAGCCTGAGCCTGGTGATCCTTCAAGCAGCTATTTGATTGGGCTGCTTCTAGTTGATAAGATCATTATCTCTCAGGAGTCCCTTGGACTCTTCATCAACGACGTGTGCCCTGGAGCGTATCATTCCATGACTCATGTCGATTTTGATCTGCTTGACAGATTCAACATTCGGCCAGTAGGCATATACGGAAGCAAACCTGAGATTGTGCGCTACCTCCGAGACCTTCACCTGATAGACGATGAGATGTATGTGGTCGACCCTTCACCAAAGCGATCGCTTGCTCATACCTTGCCAGTGCTCGTTTGCTGTGTAGCAGCAAAGACGATGCAGCCGAAGCTGCGGAGAGCACCCTCCGCTCTGGCCTATATCTCATTCGTGATAGCGCCGCAAATGTCGTTTATGTTCTGTACTGGCCTCAGGACACGACATGGGATGATAACGCAATCTCATCAGTCTCTCGAAACAGAGAGACATTCATGCGGTATGCCATATGATATCCTGTTCGCCCATCCGTAGTCTTGCTTACTCGTCATCTGTTCTAGCTACCTCACCAAAATTGCCGACCAAACAGTCGTCCTGATTTCTGACGTTCATGCAAATGGTATAATTTGGGACGAGAGTACCACAGATGACTCTGTTGATTCGTGCGACGACTCCGATAGGCTTTTCACATTTTCCGTTTCCAAAACGCGCGAGCAAGAAGAGAATGTGACGGTCAAACCAGGCTTTGTGGTAAGTCCATATCGGTTGACTTTGATTCAACCGTGTACTTAGGATGGCCTAGGTTCAGAATCAAGGCATTCACGCACCGGTTTCCCCCGAGGATCGCCCTGCAGAAGCGCAGCAGCTTTCGTCACGGCTGGTGTTAGGCGATACCAACGTTGGTGTTATGACATCCACTTATGTCCCCGCTCACCAAACGACGGTGAAACTGGACGATAATTTCTCGACAATCAGACTTCGCGAGCTCGTGTATGGACCTCTTTTTCGTCGAACGATGTCTATCTGACAGCCTCCACCGCAGCATGAAAGGGTCCTTCCAGCTAGATGAGTCCCTGTCGGAAGAGAGTCTGGAGATTTTGCGTCACCATGAACTATCACAAGTTGCAAGAGCGGAATTCGATAGTCTACTGAAGGCGCGAACAGCCGAGGAGCAGCAACTAGACGCGTCGGAGAAAGCCAGCCTTGACTCTCTGCGGAACGACATCCAGAAGCAACATTCCCAGGTCCTCGGAGCACTACGTGAAGAGCTGACCGGTGTCGTAGAGCACCAGTTCGGGTGATTATTGTCTCCTTGTCATATACATAAAGTCTCACATCATGACCCAGTTCAACGCTGGCTGAGCGACTGCGCAGCGAAAAATTTGCCTCATCATCTTCAGTAGATATCGACAAAGGTACGCTCAATGGTTGCCGTTTGCGAATAGCCCAATTGAAGGACCTGTTGTAAAGCTTCCGAGCTCCTCGATCATCTAACAGCGATGTATCCGCGCCTGGAGAAGCTACGTATTGATCAACGTGCAGAACCAAAGCTGAGAAGTATCCAGACGAAAGGGTTTACTACACGGAAAGCTAAGATCCTAGAGGCCGAAGCCAAACTTCTCGAAAAACTGGACTTGTCGACGGACGCACAACGAGAATTAGTGGACGCTATCGAAAAGGGCAACCGTAGATTGCCCAGTCACAGTGATGCCGGTTCGCAAGGCGTCATGAAGAAGCTGACCGATGGAATGAAATACGTGCCTGGACTACTCTTCGGCACCTCAGGCGAAGCTTCGTCATCGTCACTCCCTCAGTGTAGTGACGCTGAGTTCTTGCGCCGACTGCCCGTTATCTGTTCTCAATTCCCCGTGCTCGTGGAACTAGTGGACGACGCTTCGGCCAAAGCTGCTGAATACTTCTCGGGGATTGTCAGCAAGCTCATTCACCAGCTGGCAAAGAAAATTGAAGAAATGCAAATCCAAGAATGCAACAAGCAGCTGGCCGCAGATCGCGCATCAAAATGGAAAGAGGTGCTTCGTGGTACAAGGAGCCATTTTCTACGGTCCGTGAAGGAACGCTTCATTAGAGACCTGCACCAGTACGTTTCGATTGCTGGTGATACATAGTCTTACTCATGAAGTGTAGATGTCTTCTGGTTCAGCGTGTAGAAGTAGTCCAGCCGTCGTGGTCGTATACTAGTATGTGACATTTGACTTCGTAGAGCTCGAACTCATCGCACAACGACTTTTAGCCAATTACCGTTCTTTCCAGGTCATCGGGAGGTCGGAGGCTCAGGCCGCCGCCTGCTACAAATACTCCATTCGTCTCCTGCAACTCACAGAGGGCGACAAACAGCAGCTGCAGCTGGAAAGCTCGCATGTCCCGAAGCCAAAGCTGTCCAGGACTCCCTACACCTTCAGCCTGCCTGATCAGCAGCGCGTTGTGTGAGTATTACTGTCACTATCGGATTCCCTATTACCAATGAAGTTGCTAGGTATTGTCAATTACTGGAACGAGAAATGTGCCTTTTAATCACTAGCGATGTTGGCGGCGACATGAAGGTTTTTCTCGATCGTTTGGTGAATATCGATCGCGCTGTGGCCACACCGAATGGATACAAAAAGCTGCTGGTAGCTGAGAAGCTTGGAGGACAATCAGTGATCGCTTACGATGAGAGGAGGCGCATGTTGGCTGTCTGCACCATCGATAAAGTATTCCTTGTCCCTTGCGTTACGACTTGAACACACGACTGACCGTCTGTTCATGCAGCCTACACTGCACTTTTTTCTCTTCCAAGAGACCTTCTCTACATTGGATGGCTACGGCGCCTCAGTCGATCTTAGGACTTGGTTCGAAGCACAGACCAAGATTAAGCATGTCACATTCAGATCTGGCGCGACGGACGAATTGCTCTTAGTGGACGAGACTCGGCGAGCGCGCATCTTTTCCCTAGCAACTCAGTCGTTTCGGTGAGTAAGAAACCAATGTTCAATCAGAGAGATTGATTGTTGTCCCCAGACCAGCCTCTGTGCAATTGGCTACTTTGCCCCTCGATATGGTCTCATCTCCTGACGGCTCTTGTGTGTTCGCCGTTGAGCGTCACGCGGATGGCACGGTTCTCCAAGCGTACCATTGGGCGACCTTCGGGTCTACAACAGGCATTTGTCTGGAGCTTCCGGAACTCTCCTTAGGCTCATGGGCCATTACTTCGTTGGCGAAACGCACCTCATCCCACTGCCATTTCGTAGCCTTGGACTCCCCCGCTCAGCTTCTGAAATCCGTCGTTTTCGACATCACACACAAGAGCACCGAGCTCACTTTTCAGGCAGACCGCAACGTGAGGGACGTCGATAACCGTGTCACAGCAACAGGCCACACCTCGCTGATTACTTGTCACCGTGACGTCTGGACACGGTTCCCAGTCATACCAGCTGTCCACCGACATACATTCAAATCCTCGGACAGGACGCATCGCTCTTTGACCTTCGTGTCCCACATTCCTGGAGACCGCTTCTACCACAGCTATCACGCCATGGTCTCCAAATTCGAACACACTACACGCAAGCCCATTGGGGACAAGCTCAGTACGGTCCGGATCAGTGGCATCACGTACGAAGAATTGATCGCGGGAGCCATGGAGAACGTGTCTTGTTTCAAGGCAGGCGAATGGGTTGTGGACATGCTCTGTCTCATTCCCATCCACCTTGCCGTTGCTCGCGACAACCGCTTCGTTCCTCTGAAAGATGGAGTCTGGTCCCTGGAGTTGGAGCGTTCGCTTCTGGGCGCTACAATTGATCAAGTCATCGATGCGCTTTCATTTGGCTGGTATGAGTCGATTTTCCAATCATATATGTCGAGCAAGGTGCATACTCCTTTCGTCGTGTCTTACGAGGGACGCTGACACGTCCTGCAGCCTGTGAAAGTTGTTTCCTCCATGGGTATGTATATTCGTAGGTTGGTATGTCGATATATTGACAAATCATGTTACAGGCGAACAATCGGTGGGCAAGAGTTTCACTCTTAACCATCTGGCAGATACGTCTTTTGCGGGGTCAGCGATGAGAACTACGGAAGGTGTCTGGATGGCGGTGACACCTACGGACAATGCGCTGATCGTGGCACTTGATTTCGAAGGTTCACAGTCGTCACCCTCTTCCTCCTCACAAATTGCTGAAACGCATTGTAGGTGTACATAGCATCGAACGAACAGCACAAGAGGACAGTCTTCTGGTGCTATTTAACACCGCTATCTCAAACCTCGTAAGCTCTCTGATCTTCCAGCCCGACGATAGCCATTCATGGCTCTTAGGTCTTGCTGCGCAACAATTTCGCCTTATCGAGGGACATCACCGGCCTGTTTCAGTCCTTCCAATCGTCATCGACAGTTTTGGATCCTGCTGCGAGCCCTTCCTTATTTCGGTCTACGCTGGTGATCATTATCAAGGTATGCCCTCTTACATTCCAATTCAGGCATGTACTGGGAACTCATGCGCTCCTAGGATGTCGTTGAGTCCGACAAGAATGAAATAGCCAAGGAGTGAGTCAATTGATCTTTTACAGCAATCGGTTACCAATTTTAGCAATCCTTCCTAGATTCAGCCTCAAATTCCAAGGAATCGTGGAGACGGAACAAGAGGCCAACTTCATTTCTCGGTTACACAGAGGAAGCTTAGCGATCATCCCCTGGCCCGTCATTGGATCTCAGCAGTTCTATGCCTTGTTCACGACTGTCAAGAAGATGCTTGACAAACAAGACATCACTCACCCTCAAGCGAGTACCTTCTTGCACAAAATGAAGACTCTCATGGCGAAATTGAAGGTATTACTCTCCAATATTGTATGCACTGGTCGTGGTACTGACAAGCTGGTCTTATAGACCAACGATTGGGGCTCGATCGACGGTATGTACTTGTCTGATATCATTCTCACTCTCGATGACTAAAGCAGCTTCTTCCCAGAAAATCTGGCGTCCCATCGCGCTCAGCAACTACAGAGCTTGTTGGCTCGAGCGTTAACCACCGGAGCCATGGAGCTCGAGCCTGTCCTAGAACCTTTGACGGTATGAAGTGATCCTTTCTGATTATAAACCCCTCTACATCTGAATGGCTATGTGTAGGACTTGGACACGGGGCGGCCGATTGACCTGACTCACTGCGACGATAAATTCTTTCTTCCCCAGGTAGAGAGTACCTCACAAGATGATACCGCACGAAAGACTTGTCTGGCAAACTTGCGAGCTTCTTGGCCCGAGCATAACTCACGAACAGCTGCCTCCGATGTGGCCGACACAGCCTGGGCGGAGGACCTGGACCGCTACCTGGTCGGGAGGGTAGAGTCCCGGATTGAATCTGTCCGAGCATGGCTAGACATCAACACCGCCCGGTTCAGCACACAAACTAACAGCTTCGCTGCTGTACGCCATGAGTTCGAAAACATGACTGTCGCATTGAAGGCCAATGTTAGGCTCTGCAAGCTGTCTTGCGCAAATTGCCAGCTGGTTTGCATTCAGCCGCGCCACCACAATGGAGTGCACGATTGCGAGACTTCTCATCGATGCTCTCAAGCGTGCTCCTTCTCCAGCGATCACGGGGAGGAGACGAAGGCTTGTGGAATGCCGTAAGTCAAAACGACCGACTCTGGTGTTATTCATAATCCTGATATTCGTCTCCCGAAATCGTCGATGTTGTGTACAGTGCTGGACACCCTGGTAATCATATGTATGTCTCAGGCTATACAATTGAGAATGATACTGAAAATACCACAGCTGCGAAGTATCTGTTCATTTATGCGGTAAAGCATGCAGACTCACGGGAAAAGGCGGCTGTTTACAACGTTGTGCAAAGGTTGCAGTAGTCACAGCGGTATTCATATCTTCAGCACTAATTTGACATTGTAGCCTTACGATCACGCCGACGAGGAACACCTCTGTCAAGCTCGCGAACATGACTGCGGCATGGTGCGTGCAACACTCGTATTTCCCGACTGCTACAGTGCCACAGTCTAACGTGTGAAGTGTAGGCCTGTAGTCTGAATGCAACCCGTTTGTACGATGGGAGTGAATACTCGTGCTCCGAACTATGCTGTATATCCAGGTATTTACCTTGAATCATGGCCTGCCATCTCGCTGACTGGGATTTAGTGAGGAGCCGCACGTCGAGCACCGTTGCAAGCAAAGAGGCTGCCCCATCAAGTGCGAGTTATGCAATAGGCTCTGCGCTGATGAGGATCATCTACATGGTCTCGCGGAACATGCTCGGCATCTCTGCGGGTGAGTATTTTGTGAAATTCGTTTCGAGGGCATGTCATGGTCTGATACAGGTGGAATTTCTTCAGCGAAGAACATAAGTGCCCCGTTTTGTGCCAGTCGGATGGAATTTGCAGGATTGACCCCGCTCCTGAGTCGATCAACGCTACGTTCACTGGGCGTCATGAAACGTTCCAATACACGAAGGTGCACTTCACAATTGTCTTTATTGGAATTATGGCTAATCATAGAGCTGTAGTATACACAGGGTAAGGGTATCCACATGCAGCATCTATCGGATACGTATTTATTTAGATTCAGTCTCCAAACGGCTGCAATGTGCCATTCCTATACCTCCTGGACTGACGCAACACAACGGTCGGCACTCACACGAGGCAGCGAGCAATGTTTTCCATTACTGCAAAATGCGGTGCGTCTGTTAGCGTTACATGCATCTCCGACAAACACTAGACCACGTTTTATATAGCTGCGAATATTGCGGATACTTCTGCACTCTGCCATTTGGTAAGTTCTTTACCAGACTACTAGTTGACGTCGCATCGACCGTGGCCTACTATGCAAAGGTCATACGCAACCCGAGCACGAGACAAGCCATGGCTCAATGTCGAAAACTCTATGGGCAGTGGATGGCCCCGATGGCACTGTACTGGATGTCGGCGGGCGCAAATTTGCGTCAAATGATTCCGGAGCGCCAATGCTCGTAAGTATCATAGCATGTTGAATCTCATGTCACCAACTAACATTGGCAAGTGCTCGATGGTGTGTCGGAGTCTTGGACGTCATGTGCACATCGATGACTGCAGGTCGCAAGACCCAGCGACATGTAGTGACGCAGGCATTGAGCATATAACTCACCGGATGCTCCCCGAACCTGCAAAAGCGAAGGACTGGGTTAGTCATGAACTGTTCTGGAAAAGAACAGGTGCGTAATGATACGACAGTTCAACACGCTCTATATTCACCTACTGCCTCGCATCACTACTTTCTTTCATAGGTTTCAAGGGTGGGTTATCTTTGCCTGAGGATAGAATACGTTGCTTATGGCCTCTGGCCTACAGATCCATACCTGCAAGAAGACAAGAATGAGTTCTCGAAGTGGTAAGATTTTTGTTTGATTCTCAACATAATGCCTCATTCGTGAATATCATCCCTTCCAGTGATGCTATGTGTGCAGGTATGCCTATACTAAGAGTTTGTGCCCATAATACTGGCTGCTCACCCTTCTCAATTACAGGTGCTGAACACCGAGCCGACGCCAATGGACCCGCTCAACCGTCGTATTGCAGCTTGCCCATCTTCCACCCACCGCACGCGATCCACAATACTCCTACCAACGGCATTGGCTACATCTCAGGTGACGGACATCATTTCTTGTGCAGAAATCCTGCACAGCTGCAGCGCGCTTTCCATGTGTGAGTTATATCTTGAGCATCCAGCCTTATGTCCCTTGCACGTTCTCATATAGGCTCTGGTAAAGGATGTTTGTGATTGACAGGTATACACAAATCCTCACCTTGTCGGATTTGAGTGTAGCTAACTTGACGCACAGGTCTGGCTCTATGGCGGCAACCGACCGGCTGCCTCTGAGCAATACGCCTGTGACCACAAGGCTTCGGGGGCGCCACAATAACCGCATTGGCGCGGTTTATTCATCTTTATACACCTTCTGGCAAGCCAGGCATGCTGCCTTGACTGCGGGAGCAAACAGACGCGACGCGTACAGCGTCATTCTCTTCGACCATGCTCTATACAACGCCGTCAACAATGACTTCACAAGCACGCCAGACGCGTTGTTGGACCTAGTCTTGCCATACGGCGCAGGAGGCGGCACTGAGTTCAATATGGCACTCCAAGCAGCGCAACGTTCTATGAGCGACAACTGGAGCACAGAACGGTGCATTATTTTCCGTTGACAGTTTTATGTTCAATCGTTGACTTTGTTATTGACAGTGCGCCAGTGGTCATCTTCCTTTCTGACGGCGAATGCAGTGTTTCCGATGGCACTATACGAGATTTATGTCGCAGAGCAGTTGCACTAGGGTACGTAACATGTGGTGGTGGCAGCTCCTCAGCTACTGACACCGTTTCTAGCACCCCGCTTTCTTTCCACGCTGTTGCATTCGGACCCTCAAACCAAAACCTTCGCAGGATGGCGCAAATCGCTACAGAAGTCCAGAACACCGTTCCGGCGGACCCGATGCACCCAGTCGTTCCGTCGTCGTATGTTGAAGCGTTAGATTCGGTGAGTAATGGCTTTTGCCGCTGACGAGGGAGATGTCTCTAAAAAGACGGCAGATCCGCCTGGCGGAAACGTTCCTCGGAATTGCTGACTCTCTGAAGAAACCTCGCGGCGCGCTGATGAAATCTTGAACATGCTATTAGAGAACGACTGTATCCTGAGACCTCGAAGTTGTCTACTCAAGTTCTATGAATCATATTGAATGCATCTTGTCTTGTCGAGTGGTATTGAGACGAAAGATGTCATATAGCAAGAACATACAGCGAGATGGTACAAAAAGTAGATTTACGTCTAGCAAAAAAAATGGTTTAGATGGGCTCGTCTATCAGACGACATCTGGCGTAGTGTCTCTCTAAGGCACCTCTGATATCCTGCCGGCGCACGGACTGCACGATACTCTCACCACATACATAGCAAAAATGCCTGGAGATCAAGTAACGAACAATGAGGAAAGTTCACAACACACGATATCAGAAACTTACACGTTGCACCCAGGGGCGATACACTGAAAAAATGAATCATCTGAGACAACGATCTTGAACGAACAAGAAGAGGACAACGCAAAAAACGTACAGTCATATGATTGCACCCGTCGCTCTTGGAAATAGGCGTGCGGCAGGCTTTTTTTTGGAGGAGGGTTCGTGTGTCAGATCAGCCGTAGCCGTACGTGTAACATTATGAGTATGAGCGAGGACCCCAACGACGTACCTGGGCAGTTCTTCCAACCTTGTTGGTTCATCAGATGGTTCAGCTCAGAGGTACCGTCGCAAGAATGTTTCGGGCCTGCGAAATCGATCGAACGGGAACATGCCTTGCACCAGGCGTGCGTACATCCAGGCAAAGGACAGGCCACCACTTCCTGTTCGTCGTATTCGACCTTGTCCACGAAAACTGCTTGTTGACACCTGGAGAATACAAGTGATTGGTATATTATGGTTTATAGAGATGTAACGGCAGTGATAGCAGCTTTGGGGGACTCACTGACGGCAGTGCAGGAGCACCGAGAAGGACGCCAGTTCGAGTTCAGTGAACGCTGCGTATTCTTCTTCGCTAAGACCGATCTGTGTAGCCATGAGACCACTTATTGCTGCAGAGTTTGAGAAAGAAAAAGTTCTGTCAGAAACTGCAACATGCCCAGTCAGGTCATGAACACGCACTTCCTGGGTCACCGCTGATGCGCTCAGCGGAGCACGTAGGGCAGAGTATCGGGAAGCGATGGTCTGCCAGCTTCGACTGCAGGTACTGAAGGAGACATTGTCTGAGCCCAACGCTTCCCATGAGCGCGAAGCAACAACCTCCAAAACACAAATCCAATGCTCACCTACAGAAGTTGTGAGAGCACGACTCGATCTGTGCAATCACATCTTCCGGCAATGTTTCCATGCATATACCGCATTCAAACGTCTTTGGTGTTGTCTCCGCCAACTGCTCCATCTGTACGTGAAGCTGCCTGTCTTCTTCTTCGTATTGTTTCTGGGTTCTCAACGCGAGGGCTGCGTCATCGTCCCCACCCCCAGACTCTTGCTGCCACTCGAGCTGGACGCGAGTGGCAAAGAGCTCGTCGTCCGCATCCAGCTCGTCGGTGAAGCGACACACAAGCTTGCCTTTGGTCGAAGCATGCGCCGTCGTCGGTGAAGTGGAGGGATGGTCGGAGTAAGAGGTCCATGGGGAAGATGTACCGGCGAAACTCGACGAAGAACGATCAAGACCTGAGGATCCATTGGTGACAGCCTTCGAGTAAGACATGGCAGAATTAACCCTTCGGTGCAGCTGCAAATTGCTGTCTTCCAGATCCTCGACTTTGGCCTCGAGCCTCCCGTTTTCTTCCATCAAGTTCCTCGCGTCCGATTCAAGCCCCCTATTCTTTTCGCGTAGCTCCGCAACTTCAACCTTCAGCCGCAACACCTCCAGGCTAGCATCAATGAGAGCGACTTGTTGCTGCTGCTGTGTTCCGAGCCTGGAGTCTCCCGCGACGAACATGTGGGCGGAATAATGCGCCAACAGCTGCGCTTGCCAGTGCAGCGCAGGGTCGTTCAAAAGGTGAGCGTCATATTGCAAGAGCTCACTGAGATAGAACGCAGCTGCATCCAAGGAAGTATGAAAGATAAAGGCAGCCCCTTCTGGGTGCTTGCTCCGTGGATGTGAGTCAAAGGAGACGTATAATGGTTGCATGCGAGAATCAGTGACGATCTTCAATATGCTGACGATTTCCGGCGGCCGAGTTATCACTAGTGCAGCTGACCGTGGCGTCGACTGCTCTAAACGCCTGACGAAGGACGGTTACACGACGCAGCCGTTTTCGTCACTTTGAACAACAACTCACCCGAGTAGCGCCTGAAACTGCTCAAACCCAGGCTGATCATAGCCAGACCATACCAGTGCGAGGGTGTTCTTAAAGATCGGTGCGCTGTATATTTCTTCCACGTCGAGGTGCGCGGAACTAGGCCACTGAAAACAAATGCCAAGGATCTCCTACCAGAACGATAGCCAAGCCGCCAATCAACATCTGAGCTTCCCAAGAGAAGTGTAACGATGCATACCTCGCATGTCTCTCGCTGCATCAACCCTTGAATCAGGGCAGCCCTATCTGTTGACCCTTCCTGCTCTCTCTGTAGGACGATCCTCACGCAATTCAGCGCAGCGAGCCCGCACGCGGACATGCCTCCCGCACTGTACTGACTCCTGCCGGCATGCGACGCGATGCACTCCCGTTCACCGCGTAGCACCTGCCGGACGGTTTCAGACAGGTCTTGAGCTATCATCGTGCTGGTTTGTGCAGCGACGAGCGAGGAGACAGAGATGGGGGCGGGGGAGAGAGAAAGTATGTAGATGATTCTAGCCGTGCGTTCAATTAGGGTTGTAAACCCTAACCCCACGCGGATCCTTCAGAGAATGCTCCCAAACGAGTGTGCATACTTGCCTAATGATTCGGGTTGTATAGATGAGCAACCAAGTTCCAAAGGTAAGTCAGTTGCGTAACATTGACGTCCAAACCTGAGCTGAGAATTACTGAGAGAGAGAGAACGATGTGCTCACCCGTCTGCTGTAACTTTCCTTGCTTGCATATATGCACTCCGCATTACCATACATACTCACAACCAACGCAAACGTAAGATTCTTGCTATTGTTGCATTCCATGTCTTCTTAGCACGCTGCGCAAGAAGGTGAAGAATCATTGGAAAGATCTTAGCTATATTACAACTTTTGGCAAAGAAAACACAATCAGCCATCGCTACGCCACCAGCCCCTTGAAAGTCACCTACCGACGGAACATTTTCTCTCAGAAATCATGAGGCCGGAGCTGGTCTGATATGATAATCGCGCTTGAACGACTCGAAATCAGTCTCCTTCGTCTTGTACTGATCCGCCAGTGTCGATATGACCTGTTGGATCTGTCACGGCTGTTGTAAGTGATCCATGAGCACACGGGGACATTGAAGGTATTGACGTACCCCACTACGATTCGTCTGCAACGCTGGGACAACATCTTTCACCGTCCTTTCGACTAACACCCCTCCAACCAAACGGAAGCATTTCCGTTCCGGCTCTTCTGCCAAGGCTTCGTTGAGAGTCGTCAACACAAGACTGGTAGCGGCAGATACGTCAGCATACCCAGAATTGGGAAAAGAAAACAATAGAATAATTTTCACCTGTGTTCCTCTGCTTCCTGCTCGAGCTCGCCAATTTTACTCGCTAGTTGCTGCAGGTCATTCTGCAACCGAGAGTAATTCTGCTGGATGTCTAGCTGAATGTTTGTTCATTGGCAACCAAAGCACCGTATGAGACACGCCAGGCTTACCTTGCTGTGACAGCTGAGGGAGCTTTGCCTGCGGCGACTTTTTCGCGGGGGTGGTGGCCATCGTCCAAGAGATGGATGTATGCTAGGGTTAGGGCTTATTGCTCCATTACCGCTAATTTCATTGGCTGGCGCGATATTCCGGCATTCTCCGCCACTCGAAAGTCGGTCGGTTGGGCTGTCATCGTCCTCGACATTCTACAAGCACTCTTCGCCGTCGCTCTCACCATCTTTATCGCGAGGACGACCTATGGCGTTTCTCAGGAGCTCGCTCGTTGGCATATCCTCTGCTAGACTCGTAGCGACAAGGCTGGCTACACCTACCTCGACATTATTTCCTCGCCGGCTTCTCTCCTCTTCCTCCTCTTCACAGGCCCAACCGGTTGACCCGTTTCGCTCTCAAACCAAGGACTATCTGCCAGAACCTGTCGCTCCCAAGTCGCCACCTCTCTCGAGGACACTACCGGGAGAGAATAAAGACCCGTATCATGGTGGACCGAGCGCCATAGAGAAAGCAGTCCACCTGTTCTTCTTCACTGAGATCATCCGAGGTATGTGTGTTCGTCTACGTGCTTAGTGGACTGCTGACACAATGCTCCGTCTTGTTGCAAATAACGCAGGAATGTGGATTGTTTTGGAACAGTTCTTCCGACCGCCGTACACCATCATGTACCCCTTTGAAAAAGGACCTCTCTCTCCTAGATTCCGTGGCGAACATGCCCTTCGTAGATACCCCAGCGGTGAAGAGCGCTGTATTGGTAAGTCTTTATTCACTCGTCGAGAGAAAAAGCCGCTTACGCGAGATGTCCGCTTAGCGTGCAAGCTTTGTGAGGCCATTTGTCCTGCTCAAGCGATCACTATTGAGAGCGAAGCTCGTCAAGATGGATCAAGACGGACAACTCGCTACGGTCCGTATCTGCGCTTTCGCAGCCCAGTGACGTCCAATATGCAGACTGATCCGGAATGTCCTATCTATCCTTTGACCTGTAGATATCGACATGACAAAGTGCATTTACTGTGGCTTCTGTCAGGAGGCTTGTCCCGTGGACGCGATCGTTGAAAGTGAGTGCTTCTGTATCTACGCCCTTCTACATTGTCGGAAGCCTCATCCCCTCGACCCTTTCTCCGACATCCGACAACGTACCCCACTGTACCCTATCTCCGGACACGAACTGACATTCTGGTTCTACTTGCATCTATACAGCCCAAAATCAGGAGTTCTCGACCGAGACGCGTGAAGAACTGCTATACAATAAGGAAAAGCTACTGGCGAACGGCGATCGCGCAGAGGCCGAGATAGCGGCTAACCTCCACTGTATGTCCCTCTATCCTACGCGCTCTCTGCTCCCACCTTTCGTTCGCTTCCTCGGCAACACGTCACTGGCTGACTATGATTGATTTCTACAGCGGACCATGTCTATCGGTGACGGTGCTCGGACGAAGAGACAGGGAGCTGGTACTGTAGCAAAGGGCTGAACCGCGAAATTGCTCAAGTGCTGCGGTTGGGCAGGGGCTCGTTGGGTCTGTTGCGGCATAAGCATTCCGAGAAAGGTCACTGTTCTTGGCACCTTGCTTGTATGTTAACTGTCTTTCTCAGCTTGTTCGAAGAAGTTGGTTGTGCGTTCCATCCAGAAGCGCATCGTGGCGCATGACTGAGTCGGAGTGGGTTCTAGCTTTGTGTGCACACGTTGATCAGCCGACGCAGGTTGGTATCCTCGTGTTGGTCTCGTAGCACATCGGCGTTGTGTGGAGATGTCTGTTTTGCAATCAGGACCAGTAAGTACTAGTTTCTGCGGAGGTCGATACAGATTGGCTTCTGTGGACAATCGATGGGAGACCAGGAACGCGTTTCTGGTTAGCACCTCCCATCCACGGCCTCCTCTCGTCCGCTGCTGCACACCTCACCACTGCACCCGCCTCCAGCGCCGGACTATTTTACAGCCCAGTTTCCGCGCCGCTCGAAATTGCCGAGTTGCACTGGATGTTCTTTCTGATCGCCGGCCAGCTCCCCGCCGTTACTTGCTTTACCATTTTCATGACGAACATGCCTCGAGGCAGACTTGTTTCAAGGTTCCTTTCGCTCACTGCCTCGTGTATGTGCATCCACAGCTTGCCTCGAGGCTATCTAACGGCCGACGAATCCCACCTAGCGCTTTACTACCAGGATCGACTTTTGGTACGGTTTGTGTGACGTCTCGGCATGTTGTGCTGACAAATGTAAACCTAGCTCTATAATGTGCAAGTATCGATTGCTCTGTCACGCACGCGGCAAGGCGAGTCACTCTTTGAACCCAATTTATCCCACATTGTTCAGAATTCAAAAAAGAGAGCCTTTGCATCGCATTCAAACACGATTTCGCCGTATGCTGTGCGCTCTCTACGGTTTTCGTGTTACCTTGATTGGCTTACAGATCTCGAGTCCTCTTTGCAGTGTTCCGCAACCCGCATATCGGTCCCCAACCAGTGGTCACCTGCATGAACCGACAACAAACATTGGGCGACACGCACACCGCCTTCATATCTCTGGCGGCCGCAAACCCCTATCACGCGTGGATTCCAGCGCTCATCTCCGTGGAACAGCTGGCCGCTGTTCGTCACCGCATCCCAATGCAACGGTCAACCTTTGCCCACCTAAGCTCAAGGTTTCGTATAGCAATACGGTATCTGACACGAACTGCTGACAGACATGATTGTCTGAGCATCAATCATGCCGCCCAAGACCCACAAGGTCAATACAAGATTTGGAAGTAACACTACACTCAGCGCGAACTACATGCAGCGGCAGAGTGTAGTTTTTTTCTTCTTCCGAGTCTGTACGATTGATTCCGCGTTGCGGAAGCATTCGAAGGTGAGCGGCTGCCTTTCCTGGTAGGCCGGCGCTTGGGCGCTTTTGTGACGGTGCACCTTACATCGTGCGGACAACGTACTTACCGTTCCGCCTTTGGGCGGGTTGTCCCCATCGAGGCCGTCGGTCACGATCGAAACGACCTCGCCGCCATGATATATATATCAAGGTTAAACATGTCGACGTCGTACCTCACAAACGCCTTCTGCTTCATCCTCGAGCGACCATGAACCTTGTCACGCTGATAAACCCACAGGATCGCGGAGGGTTGCCCCACTCCGCTGTCGCGAATACCAGGTCAAACACAAAGTGAGCCCACTCATTATAAGGCTAACTGTCTTTCTGCCGTTGCCGCTCATTCTAACGGGTCAAATTTTCCCTCGGCGCAGTTCTCAAGCTGCGCTCTCCGTCAACTCTACGCCCTCCCCGAGCGCCCCAACGCGTCATCTGGTACCCGAACTTGCAGAAACCTCTACCAGCAATGGCTTGGCTGGCCCGAAGTTGGCTGCAGCGCGTCCCAAAGGCAATACAAACGGCGTTACCAAACCCAAAGCAGCCCGCCCCAAACGCACCGCGAAACAAGCTGTCAACGGATCTGGTTCGGGCCGCAACAAACCTGCAGCGTCTCTCAAGGCGACCAAGGCGACCACTCCGAAACGAAACCGCACCCCTCGGAAGAGTGTCTCTGCTCACGACGCCGACAAAGCCACGAATAACCATCAACGTCATCATCAGCAACAATCCCGCCTCGGCAGCCGTCACGACGGCATGCCACCGCAGCAAGCGCAGTCGCTCATTATCAGCAACGCGCGAGCTGCGGCGGCGCGTCAGAGTGCCTCTGATCGCTCCAAACGTCCCGTATCCATCATGGACGTCGTCCTCGACGCGCAACTGCCCAACAGGCGACTGAACATTGAAGACTTGAGAGACGCCATTGACGATCGAATGGCCGCCTTTCCTGGCGCGTCTGGTATGGACGGCTTGTTGTCAACCTTGGGTATCTCCGACGGCCTTTATCATCATGACGATAATGGTGAGCTGGACGGCAGCGGCGAAGAGCTGCTGTTTCAAGAGTACGGCCGTGACTCTTTCTTGCCGAACGAGATTTACAACGTGTCGGCGCTGCGATCTACGGCTGCCTGGGACCCTTCGTTGGGCTCGGAATCGAGTGAAGGCACTCCGACTACTACTACAGGGGAATTTTTAGCGCAGGAACATCGTTAGGAATCGGAATTCGAGACGTCTCTTTGTCCATCCTTTGTCATCAATCAATCATGGCCACGACGGCGTGATTCATCAGCTATTGCAAAAACAAACAAAAAAAACGAAACTCGGGAAAAACTTGGATATTGGATATCACACTTGATGTTTTGGTCCTACTTGCTACTACTTGTTACGCAGTCTGCACTTGGGGGGAACAGCCTTCTTGTCGTTTTCTGTTATGCCAATATACTGTAATCATAATGTTGATCGTTTTGCTCTCGAACCAATCATTTGCTTTTGGGCAACTTGCTTGCCGGTCCCCCAGATGTAGCATGTCGTGTTGTATATGTATATATGTGGTTTCGCTGCGTAGTAACTGGTGTGTTCAACGGGCGCGCCTTTCACGGTGATTATTGTGACGGTTGACAACGCACAACGACCAAATACAAATCCAAATCCACAAAAACAATCCTGATGGCATGTGACCAGTGAGTTTGCTTCGTGGTGACTCTGAGCTTGAAGTCAGCGGTCGGCGTCGCTTCGTATATGTTTCCGCATGTTCAGCACGGTTCTTTCGAAACCCTTCCCCCCTTCTCATTTCCGAGTTTTTCCAAGATCAAAGCCTAAGTAAGTATTCCTGCCATCCTGCATTTTTTCTCGCACGTAACGTAATTCGACGGGATCCTATTACAGAGATCATCATCAGCGCAGAAGAACCACTGACAAACAGTAATGCCAGATGCCATCTTTTTCTGCTCTCCTCCTCAAAAAGGCTTTTCAACAAAACAAATCGACAAATGGCATTGATCAAACGGGCTCTCGGGTAGCAGACAGTGTATAATCGTGACCCAACCCGCAGGCGATGATGACAACCCATACATCACTTTCAGAAGAAGAAGTATGTAAGTTACGGTACATGTTAGCTGCTAATCGGCTATTACAACAACGGTAACGGGTCGGATGGTTGGAATGGAATGTAGATATATGCCCAGTGTATACTGATACCGAGTACACACAAACACATCACACGTCACATGGCCCAAAGAGTCTTCGCAAGTGCACATCTGCAGGGGGTGTATTTTCCGGAGCAAAAGAACTTAGGGGAGAAAGCCAACGATGCAGAAAAAACAAAACTGCTGGGTATACTGTATCACATCATATCCCATTATTTGCTATGCAAAACAGCTCGAAGGCCTACGAGTCCAAAGGTAGACATAACACATTTGACAACATCAAGAGAAGAAGAAGAAGCGGGAGGAGGTGGAAAGAGAGAGAGAAAAAACATTTTCTGCACAGACGGAATACAGCGGCACAGAAAGAAGCTGAGGTACAACACAAACAAAATGTGACACACCCATATTGCGAAACACAGAGAAAAAAGAGGGAACCTGGGGATTCAAACGTCCCCCTTCATTCTCTTCCCACCCCTATATCTAATCGTCTTCTTCCATCCGCTGCTGTTCCCGCACCGAGGAAACGTACGCTCGAGAGCTCACGTCGTCTTCGTCATCTGGATGAATCCTCTTGGGTCCCCTAAGCTCGCGAGAAACAGGATAAGAATCGGCGGATCCTACCGAGCGAGAACCCCCTCCTCCTCCTCCTCCTCCTCCTCCTGCAGATTCAAGCGGCGAACGCATCTCTCTACCACGACGTTCCTCGTCAATCTCCATCTCATGTCTCGGTCGCTTCCTCGACGACTCCGGCCCAGGGGGGCCGTATTCAGACGGATAAGACCGCGAGTGTGATACTGCGTGTCCCACGCGTTCGTCCCGAGGGTCGTAATACGCGTCTCGCGGATTCGAAAGCAAATTCGCGACTCGGGGAGGCGCATACGACCGATGTTCTCTGTCGTATGGTTGGCCAGATTCTGCACGAGAAGAACCACCACCACCACCACCCCATCCACCTACGCCGCCAGAGACAGGCGTATCAGAGCGCGATCGATCACGCGACACGCCTGGACCGGACAGAGCGGTTGGCTCCTCTCGAGGCGGCGGCGGCGGCGGTGGCGACCGTGGCAGAGGCATAAGCCGACGCAATTCTTCTTCGTCCCACTTGACCCTCTCGTTCCACATGATTTCGCGTTCGCGTTCGCGCTCTTTTTCGAGCTCACGCTCCCGCATGAGCTGACGTGTCACCTCTGGGTCACGTTCCTGTGGCCGATGCAGATGCACGCCAGGGCCCACGCGTTGATGATTGTGAATGCGGCCGTGCGTAGGCGAGACGGCCTGAGGGGAAGAGGGAAGATTATTGGGAGCCGGAATGTCAATCCGGGCGTGAGGAATGTTGCTGTGGCCGTGTGGAATCGTCAATTCATGAATGTCGTGGCGTCTGGAACGATGCTCAGTTTGGCCTTCGCCTGACAAACTTGAGCTTCGGCTGTGTCCTAATGCATGTGTAGGTGGAAGAGTATCCAATCTTCCATGGTCTGCGGGTAACAAATCAAGATCGTGTCTCGACGAGGACGCTCGCGAGCGATGAGACGAGTGCTGGTGACTCAAAAGGACGGATTGCCGAGTAGAAGACGGTTCCGCAGAGTGATAGACAGGTGACCGGTTGTTTGCAGTCCGTATTGACTCGTTCGGGGGTGGTTGCTGTGGCTCACGGATAGCTAGGATTGGTGGGAGTAATTGCCTGCTTGCTTCGTAGCCTTGTCCCGGTTCGAACCCCTTAACAATCGGGATACCAGGAGGCGGTGGGTGTCCTGATAACCCTAGAGCATCTCTGGCATGCGCAGAGGGGTCTTCAATGGCAACAACACGGCCATCAGGCCCATGTATTACGCGTGCATTTGGATTGTTACGCAAATAGTCTTCTAGAGAGCGTTCATCTGGTTCAATTGTACGTATTTGTTCTGCAGGCCCTGAAGGCTGTTGTTGTTGCTGTTGTTGCTGTTGCTGTTGTTGTTGTTGCTGTTGTACAAACATCGGGTCTGTTTCAAGTGGAAGTTCTTGTGGATTTCTGCCCGGCGTCGGCGGAACCTGTGCCAGCCGTTCATAGAGGATACTGTGGACGGAACACGGAGCCGCCTGAACGGTGAGTGACGTGCACTGACTTGGCGACGCGGTTTAGCCAGAGAATACTTACGCTCTTTCCAGATTCATGCGACGTATGTTCTTCTTGGCCAACAACAGCTTCAAGTACAGCTTGTCGTTATCCTATATGCATGCACAGAGCCCACAGCCTCGTTAGCGTCTGGCATGCCGCACAGCAACAGAGACATGATTGTCCGGAGTTGCGACAGAGGAAACAAGACGCACCGTCTCAATCTCCTTTACTTTTTTCTTCAACTCCTTATACTTTGCCTGATACTTGACATCCTCTGCCCCGGCCGTTATGCCAGCCACGTGTGGCTTTGACTTGAGTTTTGACGCATTTGTGGCAAGCGAAAGCTGGTGGAACATTTGGAACTGGCTGTGCGGTTGTTGTGGAGGTCCAGGAGAAGGATGGCGAGACATATCGACTGAGCCTATCCCGTGCGGCGGCTAATTTTCCCAGGGGAGAGGCAACCTCCGGACCCCAGGCGGAGGGCGCTGTTCAATCCCATCAACCCACCCCGCCGCGAACCTCATCATCCCTTCCCTTTTTAGGTCCACGGCATATCCCGTTCGTGTTCCCTCTGTCTGTGAAAAAATGTGCAGAGTCTCCATTGTCCTTGAACGCAGCCATGTGGCTATGGGAATAACGGTGCAAATGAACTGAGAGACGCAACAGCAGCACATGGATTTAATTTTAATATGACTGCTTGCGTGAACGTCACTTTCTGCAACTGCGAGCCTGAGGCCGTGCGGCGGCAATGCCTATATTGAGAATTCCACAGCCACGTGAGATCCACGCAAATCTGTTCACCGGCGCTGAAACCCGGTACGCGCCGTCACCGCGATCTCTGGTTCTCGCATATACACTCACTCACGTCGACTCATAGTGGCAGGCAGTGCGCATTTCTTCACGAACATCGCACTCGCGCATACTTTCTGCACTTGTTAGTGCCATTTGAATTGCACAAGACGTGCATCGCACCGCAAAAAGCAGAGTGGTTCCGTCGCTGAAGTAGGACAACAAACAGTGCGTTGCATCTCATCTTACTTTGTCGTCACCTGCATGCTCATGACGTGGACCCTATTGTCTTACTCCTCATGGCAGTGGCTGCGCCGTACAGACAGTATGTTGCTATTCGCATCTCTTCCAATTCACATCCAGAACCGTGTATCCATTTCGATGTGATTCTTTAGGGATATGCCCCCTGCTGGAGGGTTTCCTGAAATCAAGTACAAACGGAACCTTCCATTCCGCGGTCCTAGTGGCGTTGTCATCCTGGGCGGTGTGACCGCCGTCTGCGCCTACGGATTCTACCGTCTTGGATTGGGCAATCTCGAGAAGAGGTATGTTTGCATTTTCCTGGTTTTTGGGACAAACCCCTGGATTGTCCTGTAACGCCGTGCGTGGTTGAGGTCGGCGAAGAGACTTTGAAGCGTGGGTCGCCGCGCTACCCCGCGGGCTTGCAGAACGGGGAACGTGGCTTGATAAGGACGCTATAGTAGCTCCTACCGCTGCCGATGACAGTCTTATCGTTAAGACGGCCAGATATGGCTATACTTCTAGGAGAGAGTTTAGGGGAACGAAACCGAGGCTGATTCGACGTACCACAGGGAGCTTCAGCGCGAGAAGGCTTGGTCGCGTATTCATCTTGTGCCGCTGCTGCTTGCGGAGGGTGACCGAGATGCGTACCGTCGTCAGCAAGCTGCTCTCGAGCGCGAGAAGGAAATTATGAAAGATGTCAAGGACTGGGAGGTGCGAGATTTTCATTTCTCTGGCATTATAGTCATTGACGCGATGTGTCTGCTGCTACTTCTGTCGGGCATGGTTATGTGGCTAGGCTGGAAAGAGCGTTTACCACAACCCCCGTTATCGACCCGGGGAAAGCATCGTAGTGCTCTGATTTGGTTGTGTATATTTCTGCTCTCTGCTGTTCGAATGAGTTTTCTACATGGCGAAGCAATCATGCGGCCCTGGCTCGTAGCGTCAGAATTGCGTGAAGGAGCATGAGCTCGTGTCCGCATGAGCGGGTCATTGCTGGACATTGCACGAGACGCCCGATGCACCGATGAAGGACTCGGACGCCGGAAGAAGGCCCGAAGGTGTCGCTGCTTTGGTCCACGACTGCCATTTGCAGCTGCCGATGTGGCCCGGTGAGAATGTGTCAATTTGAAGCGGCGCCTGAAATGGAGTTGCACGTCTTGGTTGTCAGCCAAGTTGTACTTTCCTGGTCGGTGTGGTCGTCAGTTGTCAGTTGTCAGTTGCAGTCACAGGTGAGTGTCTCATTGTCTCTTGCTGTCACATAGCCCGCAGTGCACGGATTTTCGAGTCATTGCTGGTGTCGAGAAGCTGACGATCCCAGTGGCCACGTCGTGCTGGGATTTCCGGGTACACTGGTTCTCACTGTCTGTAATTGCGGGATTGGGTGGAACAGTGTCGCAGGGATACGCGTCTGATTTGTTCTCGTCTACAGGCTTCTGGAAGGCGTCCCCGGATCGCAGGCTGTGACCATCGAACATTCATCTGGCAGGCGATCTCTGCAAGCTCTGGCTCATTAGCGTGGCGTAGTGCAGTTCCCCATACCTAAACTGTCTGGTTCACCCAGTCATTTCTCACTGAAAAGGAAAGCAAGAGAGCAAGAGTCAAAGCTGAGGCACCGAATGCGACCGCTTCTCTTTCGCCGAACCCCTCTCCGAATACCCATTAATAATTCAACATCATCCACGTCTACCACACACTATATAACCCGCCCATCTCTGATCTCCGTCCCCTTTGCGCGTCCCCAGATAATCACAGGCACACACCTCCCTCCCTCCCTCCTCCGTACCATGCCAATCACAACCAACAGCTCTCTCTACCGACGACAGCCTGACGAAGACGCACTTGGTATCGCCCTCGCTACCTCAGACATGTCTCTCCAAGACCATTCTCCATTTCTCTCCTTTGAGGACGCACACTCTTTCGACACTGGCGCCAACGACTCAAATAACATGATCTTCGACTTTGACGACACAATCCACTTTGAGTCCAAGCCCGCACTGCCGTCCCATGGTCACTACTACACATCCACCTCCATCTCCTTCTTCGAAGGCTCACCAGAGTCAACGACCAGCCAGCTCGACTTTGGCGCCACTCATCTGCCTCCGAATGATCGATCGTATACCGCCGGCATGCTTGGTAGCTTCTCTGACATTCCTCATCCCGACTTCCAGTATTCGCAGTGGATTGCTGACCCCGACGCGTCGACGTCCCCGCACCTAGCGCAGTCTGCCCCAATAGACATACCTGTATTGGGCTCGCCAACACACTCGTCCGCAGCAAGCTCGTTTGGCGGCTTCAGTGAGAACTCGTCCATCTTCCCCGACGTCACTCCCTTCTCTCCCACCACCTCCTACGCCGCTCTGCAGCCGCTTCCCCGGTCCTTCTCCCCGGGTGACGATGGCGATGCTATGGCCACACTGCGTGCGCACCGAACGCCGGCAGTGTCCTTCACAAGCTCGGACGCCTCTTCGTTGAGTCCTCCAATGTGGGCTTCACAGCTCTTCTCTCCTTCGCAACCAGCGCCCACTGTTGGCTCCCCTGGCTACCTGTCATCGCCGCTCTCAGAGGATGCGTACGCGACACAGCGGCCCCGCACCCACTCCCGAAGAAGCATTGCCCCCGTAGCCGACGTGTTCCTTTCTTCGAGCGCTCCCTCGGCGTCTCTCGTGCGCACGCCGCCGCTATCACGAGGCTACAGCAGACGGGCGGAGTCTATCAGCGAGCACGAGGATCGAGACGCAACCGTGCGCCGGAAGAAACGCAGCTTTGATGAGGATCACCGGCCCGTAGACAAGACACCAGCCCTCTCCGGTAAGTAAGCGTCTCTGATTAGGCGCGTCGCTGAGTCTGACTGACTTTCGCGTCTCTCACATAGTGCCGACCAAGTCGCTGCTGCGCCCACCCAAGCTAGCCCCATCGGCATGGCAGCTGTACTTCACTGATTGGATCCAACGCCACCAGGCATCTAGTCTCAAGAAACTCAACGTCGCTCAGGCAGCCAAAGAAGCGGGTCAAGAGTACGCGAAGCTAACCTCGGAAGAGAAAGAGGTAAGAAAAGTCTTTCTTTGATCCTCCTTCATTTGTCATAGCCTGACGCCGTCCGCCGAGCACAGCCGTACAGACTCCGTTCGCAATCCGCCAAGGAGGCGCGGGAACGCGAGCATGCCGCCTACATGCGCACACTCACTCCCGACGATATCAAGCGCGAGAACGTGTTCCGAACGGCTCAGCGGAAATCAGGCAAGTCGCGCAAGGGCAACATTAAGGACCCGAACGCCCCTAAGAAGCCCCTCAGCGCGTACTTCATGTTCCTCCAGCGCATCCGATCGGACCCAAACCTCGTCCATGAGGTCTTTGGCGACGAGACCGAGACTACAAAGCAAAGCGTTCTCGCAGCCGCCAAGTGGCGTTCCATGACTGATGACGAGCGTAAAGTAAGTGTCGCCTCGTGCCAGTCAACTTGACACTAATCAACTTTGGTTCACACAATAACAGCCCTTCTTGGCTCAAGCTGAACAGGAAAAGCTTGAATACGAAGCCGCGAGGAAGATGTACGAGGATGGCACTACTGGCTACAGCTCTAGCATCAACTTCAGCATTCTGCCCGGCAACCCTATCAACTCCATCGCCTTTCCATCGGGCAGCTTCTTGCGACCTGTGAAGCAGGAACCCATGAGCTCCGAGGGGGAAAGTGACTTTGATGACGGGGCAGACCGCCGTCGATCGCCATCATGAACCGATTTTTTCTTCACGCTCTACCCCGCTATGCACCCTCACCTCTTGCATCCACGGTTGATACCCTGTTCGAATTTCTTATGGTATTCCCTCTCTTCCACCCCTTTACCGTCGACGCCTTCCTAGTACTTCACCGGACATTTGACCAATTTGTCACTCTCTCATGTCACACCGTTCACATACACGTCTTTCGTTTTCTCACTTCCTGCTTCTTGCTCAATACCCTTCCCCCCCTCTCCCCTCTCCCCTCCCCCCCCCTCTCTCTTTCCTTTGCTTTCGCACGCACTCCCCCACTTTATACGGTAGCGTGCCGCCGTGCTCTTGGCCCATGGACATTCATGCAACTACGTGTGTATTCGTAATAATACCCTCTCCGCTCCATCTCTCTGTATTGATAGCTGTCCCCCACCCCCCCTTTTTCACACTTCGGGTCCTCCTTTGGGACCCCCCTCGTCGCCTTCTTTATGCACTCCTTACCACGTATATACTTTTGACGACCCGTTTACGACTCTCTCTTCCTCCTTTGTCGGTTTCCTTTAGATGCGCAACTGGGAAATTATAGGTGTTCCTTTTGGGGCTTGGCCGAGCCATGCACCAAATGAAGTTCGTATAAAAACAAAACTCCACATGCACTGTGGTCGCGAGCGATACTACTGTCCTAGCGTGATATATTGAACGTAAGTATGCATTGCATACTGCCCTGTGCTAGGAGAGCTCGTCCAAATCGGCGCAGGTTCACTCACTCGAAGGTACTCACTTGACACGAGGTTAGCAGTGGCGGCCACCCCCAGCCATCCCCAACACCGTGACTTAGTTAAGCATACCGATAGATGGCATTGTTCTCGGAACACAAGGATTTTTGAGTGGGTACAATGGATCATGGGCAGTGTCCCCTTGCTACTACTACCGAGTAGTAGTTACTTTGCACAGTATTGAATTATTGGCTGTGTGCGGTGGTAGGTCTATCCGTCATTCTTTTGTTTTTTTGAATGCTGTTCTGCTGCTCCTACTATTAGGAATAAGAAGAAGGACTCGGACGGTTATGTGTGTTCAAGTTGTTGTGCCTATTCCCGGAGTCTCCCAACGACCCAACTAGTGCTAGTGAACTCACGTAACTAGCAATACGACCAATCGATAACTCGTGGTTGTGACCGGACTTTACACTGCTGCGCCTAAGCACACCAGCCTACAGCCTATATTATATATTGCTGGTGATGCTCGGGTGGGTTGTTGGGGAGGGAAACCGGAGAATGCGGGAAGAGGGAGTTGGAAATGGAAGGACGTGTCAGACGTAGCTGGATGGGATGAGTGTTTCTCGATGCGTATACCGCAGGAATAAGGCACAAAGGAAGACTAGTAGAGAGGGGGTTCAACGAAGGGTGTTTCCGAAGGACGGAGGCGAGGTTCAGTTCGGGAGGTGGGGGTGGATGTGGCCTGTTCGTGGAGACTTCCTTGATGTGGCCAGAAGTCATTGTGAGCGAGTTGGGGCATGGGGAGTATCGTCCTTTGCTGGGTTTGAGAAGAAGTAGGTAGGTCTTGGCAGTTCGGGACGTGTCTGAGAGGGAAAGATACGATGGGTGTCTTGCCGAAGTGGTAGCGGTGGCGAGTTTGCGAAACGAGATGGATGCGTCGAGCGTGCAGTTGGAGATCAACTTGTTTCTCGTGCGTTGTGCGCAGTATTGTCAGCGGTTTCGATCAACATGGACTCTCGGCGCAGTAAGAACGTGGGATCCCGCAATTTCTATGGTTGATGAATATGTGTATGAGTCGACGATGAGTCGTGGGTTGGTATGCTGACTGTAGTTGGATTCGAAGTACAGCCACGAGCCGTGAACTCAATTCTCCTGGGGCTTGAATGCCGAGTTGACTGCGATGTTGGAAACCCATTGTCCTGGCACTATAGTACTGCAGCAGAAGTATCATTCTTCCAGATTACGCAGCCGAACGCACTCGGCAGTTGATTTTTGTATGGGCAGAGTATATGGTTTGACACTTGCACACCAGCGCACCACATGTTTTCGTAAAATCAAGACGAAAAACGTTTCTGCATAATCAAGACGTGTCAGTTTCGGCTGAACTGTATCATAGAAAATGACTTGCCGAGTGTGGCTATCGTGGTTTCACCGGGCTGCCCCTTCGCCCTTCGCGGAACATGACAGAGGGCTGCTGTTCCTGCAATGCAATGCACAACTGAAACTGACATCGAATGTTTGAATGATCTATGGCATAGCTAGGCTGTGCTTTTGGGGTGGTATACGTCGACAGCGACAGGTTTCCTAGTCTATCTGTAGTGTACAAACCATCAACTGATGTGGGGCTCCATCTTCATCGAACTCATCGCCCTGGACGACAAGATGTCAGACATTGTTACTTGGCTAAATATGATGGATTTTGAAGTAACAAGAAACCTACCACCGGCTCGTAACCAAATCTTTGACCATAAATTAACAAACTTGGCCACCGACACCGCGGAGAAAATGTGCTTACTTTGCGTAGAACGGCTTCACATATAACTGCGAGTGGAGGCGGATTTTTGCAACGGATAGTCCTGCATTTCTTGCATCTTCCCTGACCCAATCTGAGACGGACTCGACGAGCTTCCGCCCGAAACGGAAATGCCTGTAACCCTGCAGGACCGCCAGTCGACTGAGCTTGTAATAGTCGCGGCCCTTGGACACGCGAATGGTCCCAACGGGCTTCAGAGACGGTGTAAGGCGGAGCAAAATATGGGTCCCTGTTTCATCTAGCCTGATTGTTCGTTTTAGTAAAACAACTCTCAATGTAGAAGGAGATGTCTCTGCTACGGATACACGAGCACCGTCACGACGTACTCGTCAATCTCCGTTTCTAGCGGAAACCCTTGCTCGCGGTGAAAGACGTCGATCCGCACGTCGTAGCACTGCTGCCTCAGAGTATCTCTTCCGTCCTCACCAGGTGCAGGGACTGTGAGGATCTCGTATGTTGGTGCTGCCATACTGCTCAAAATCCGATTGTGAATCAAGTTGAAACTTGAACAAAAACGGGTTGATGCTTTGATTACTCAGCTATGCGCTAAAATACTATTGGGGGCCATTTACTGGATACTAGATGAAGAGAGCGCCCGGTGCAAATCCTCCTGTCGAAAACCACTGGCAATTCAGTCAGTGCTCGCTTGGTGCTCGCTGCTCACTGCAATGTTCAACTTGTGCTCACTCATTACTGGGACTGTGTCCCGCAAATAGGAGTTTGCAGGGGCAAATCTTGTGCAACTTGAAACACCCGCTGCGCATCAGCTCATCACGTAGCAAGTTGCTCGAGATCACAGCCTACTGAACGCCAAGCAGTTTCATGAGCTTACTGGCTCTGATATCGCTATGTCAGATTGATGAGCCCCTCAAAGTAAGTGTTTAAAAGTTCAGCGTCGCAGGAGTTGGTTCTCCAGAGTTGATCTCCCACCCACGCCGCCCCCCTCCCTTTCCCCACATTTTTCACGATTTCAAGTTCTTCGGCCGGGTGCCCTTTTTATTTTAATCATTCTCATCGCTATGTTCTTCTTCAAGCCTTTCTTTTTTGTTTTGTTTGCTTTCGGCGCTGGTCTTTCGAATGCAGCTCCGGCAGAGGTTCACCACGGTGATGGTAAATCTGCTTTATGATCAGTAATTGTACCGGCGACTTACATACATATCTTTTTTTTTCAGGGACGTTCTACACCCCTGGACTGGGTGCTTGCGGTTGGACCAACACCGAGTCTGACCTCATTGTCGCTGTATCGCACGACTTCTATGATTCTTACCCGTGAGTAACACTAGTAGACCATATGTTAACGACGATCTTTCGCTGACCCTGCATATTGTCACCTCGCAGCGGTTATGCCGGAGGCAACCCAAACAAGTTTGTCTCCCGCCATGGCCGTGTAACTACTTACTCACATCTTTTTTCATCAGAAACCCTGTGTGTGGCAAAAAATTGACCATATCTTGTGAGTGAATCAAGTGACACAACTGTGTTTAGTGTGCTAACAAAGCCACGGTCAGATGAGGGCAAGACAGTAACAGCAACGGCTGTGGATAGATGCGGCGGCTGCAAGCCGGACGACGTAGACATGTCCCCAGCAGTGTTCAATCAGCTCGCTGACCCGGCTAAGGGACGCATACAGGTTACCTGGACAATAGCTGCTTGAATAGCATGAGAAACTACATTAACCATTCTCGTTCTTGATTGACGACAATTTGAGTGAGAATGAATCACCCACTGGCAACCTAACGGGTCATTCCACGAGGTGATCATGAAGACGATGCAACTGACACTGGCAATTGACAGATGACGGGTGCTGAGTTATTTCGCACCCTTAGTAACTGCAGCAATTACAACAGGCCCTCTTCGTTTTCTGAACCTTTTGCTCTGAATTTCTCGCGTCGGCAATACTAGACCACCTCAGCTCCAGCCTGAGCGTTCGCATGCAGTGGTAGTTTCAAGACCGCTCTTCCATACATTAGAAGCTGACATCCTCTGACGAGGGTCAGTATCTACTCCCACCCGTCGGGAGAATTAACGCTGTGCGAAGCGGAAACGTTCTTGCTCCCAGGAGCAAATTACCGTTCTTGGATTCCTTCATCTACATGATTGATTTCTGAAAAAAAGCTTTCTGCACAAGCCTTTCAAGTTCCTGCTCACTTTTGATCGGTTTCATAGATACCAATAGCGCCTTCAAGCCTTAAGCTGCCAAGTAACATTAGTGTAGGAACGGTGTACGCCGAACACTTTCTGCATCAAGTAGTATTGCTAGTATAGCACTGCATGTCGTACTGAGAGCCTTGAGCCCACGTAACTTACATCCTATTAGTGAGCAAGAACCTGCCGTGCAACGCCGGCCCAGCTTTCTGACCATGTATCAGGACGACTAGGTTGTTTGTCAATAAAAGTGAGTATATTCAAATGAAATACTCCGGCCGGTGCCGCCGTTCATCTTATTTAGACGCTACCTTATGAGCAGTAAGTAAAGAGACACCACCTTATGCTCCTGGATGCTGCCTCTCTTTTACCTCGTCGTTCGTCAGCGATTGTATCCTGACGCTTTGCAGGTAACATAGGTTTCCGTATCATTGAGCCAATCAGTCTGACTGCACTGCCAGTGCCCTGCCGGACTTCGCATACAGGTTCTGTAATGCTGGAGCCTTTGGCTGCGTCTGTTATAAGCACAGTACTCTCAGCTCGCCATCTTCCTCTCCCTACCTCTGCTCAGTCTGTGTTCAAGGCTGCGGCTCATGCCGGAGGCTCATCTTTCCCTTCAAACTTCTTCAATCCGCATCCCAGGCGTAACACGAAAGAGAAGGAAAGAGCAGGTTCAGGTGTGCATTGCGGAGTGTGTACGAAGGATGGTATGAGTGGTGGATGCATAGGTGACTTTGCCACTACGTCTGCGTCTGGTACGTAAATATGCCTGCAAACTCCTGTCCCCTGCATACTCACCTGAATGACAGCCGACAAGCCTGCTCTCCCGCGGCGTCTACGCCTTCGTCGCATAGTGGGTAGCAGACCTCTGTCCGATGCATCTCCAAGCCGCATTCCAAGCCATGGAAACCTGCAACGTCAATGCCAATCTTCGCAGCGGAGACACGCCTCAAGTTCCAGTCTTCCAAAGCTTTCACACGACAGAGGCGACAGTGATTTGCATAGGCGAGAACTAGTTTACGTTATCAAGACCGACACGAAGCACGACATGAACAAGGCTTGGCGCTCCTACGAATTCGTCAGACTACAAGGCGTTCTCCACTCTATACCAGTCACCGACCTCCTTGTATTCGCGGGCAAACTCGCTGGTTATGCAAGCTCTCGATACACCGACGACACCCACCGAACAACTTGGGGAGCGAGGCTCTTAGCAGCTCTACACGACGCTGAGCCACGAATCATTAAAAATGGTGTGGACCGCCAAACATGGAAGTGTCTCATGTCTCGCGCCCTCGCCTTGACGAACCGATTGGATGAGGCAATTACGCTGCGTCACGAGGTTGAACGTCCAAGGTTGGGAAAAGACAACGAACACCAGTACGTTCAGATGCATCAGACGCTACTTGAAGCTCTGGATGATAGCCGAGGACCCAATGCTGCGATTCAGTTTCTCGTAGACGAGTCGACAGTTCTCAAGAAGTACCTCCCTTCCTGGACGCGGTCATATCAATCTGAGCTTCTGTCCAGTGTCAGCTCGTTTCGAGGCGCGATCTGGGACATAATCAGGAAAATCAAGCAGGTTGAGAGCTTCTTCGGCAGCGTGGACAGCAGCAGGAGTGTTATGTGGCAGCAGGAAGCTGGAGCGATCCTCATCCAGGCATTTTGTGACAAGGGATTTCCCCTTGATGCGACTGCGGTGGTCAATGCTTTACAATCTCGTGACGTAGAGATTTCCCTGAAGGAAATGATGCTGGTGGTCAAGACGCTTGCTAAGCACAACTCTTTCGACCTCGCCAACACTCTGTACGATGCTGTGAGGCGGGAACGAGAGGTCGGACGTCACGACAAGGTTCTATTTCAACGGACAGGACTCTATCTATACGCTCATCAAGGTGATGCAGTCTCGGCCCAGCAGTGTTTCGAAAATATCAACTTGCCCGCGCACGCTGCCGTTGGTGACATTGGTCTACTAATACACGCGTATGCGAACTGCTCGAACGTAAAACGCGCTGTCGCTATCTTCGAGGACTTCTTCTCCGGAGCTCTTCGGCCGAACATAATACACTTCTCGGGCGTGATACTAGCCTATGGGAGGAGCGGTGATTTTGACGGTATGCAGGATTGGATAGCGAGGATGAGGAAGGCAGGGTTTCAACCGGATAGCCATGTGTTCAGCATCATCTTGCAGTCTTTTGCCGAGCGTGGCGACACCTCTGCCGTCAGCAATATTCTGGATCAGATGCGCAATGCTGGTCAACCTCCATCCAGTCACACTGCTACATCTGTCATCGCACTCCTTGCCCGCAGGATGGACTTTCGAGGTGCCGAGGAAGTGTTCAAGCGTGCTCTCTCCCAGGGCGTTGTTGCGGATCGTCAAATGCTGACCGCTATCATGAACGCACATGTCGAGGCTGGAAATTGGAGTGGGGTTATCACGGTTTTTGACTACCTGAAGCTCTCAGCGGCCAGGAAGCAGTTTCCGCTATCGATAGAGGTTTTCAACACACTCCTAAAGGCGTACGTGCTTGCAGGCGCACCTTGGGGCGTGGTAAATACTCTGTATGGCAACATCTCGGAGACGGAGTTACGACCAGACGCTTTCACGTACTCTCTACTGATACAGTCGGCATGCGACAATGGCATCATGGACAAGGCAGTCGAGCTCTACGACGAAATGAGGCAACGCGCTTCCAGTGGACAGGTTCATCTCCGCGTCAACGTTTACGTCCTGACAATCCTCATGGCTGGGTGGTTGAAGAAGTCCAACAGGACTAAGGCGAAAGAAGTTTACGACCTCATGCTCAGTCAGGGCATCCAGCCGAACTCTGTCACCTA
This sequence comes from Cytidiella melzeri, assembly GCA_022592445.1. Taxonomy (NCBI): domain Eukaryota; kingdom Fungi; phylum Basidiomycota; class Agaricomycetes; order Polyporales; family Irpicaceae; genus Cytidiella; species Cytidiella melzeri. The sequence goes on along the minus strand of JABYQR010000109.1, from coordinate 36,103 downwards.
CCATCACATCATCAAGGCGTATACAGACCAGAAGTCCCAGGAGAGCGTTGAGACTGCACTCTCCTTCCTGCGAGAGCTTATGGATCCGTCTCACGACAAGTCCTGGCTTTCCACCACTCGCAATGTGAGGAGCGGCTTGGAGCGTGTATATGGGCCACTCTTGACCGCTTACACGAGGGAGAAGGATTTCAAGAAAGTCGACGAGCTTGTGAAGGAGATGACTTCGCAAGGAGCCCCAGCTTCGATAGGCACAACGACGGCTGCACTCGATGTCTATCGTCGCACAAGGAATCTAAGCGGCCTCAGGCGAGCATGGGCACATATCTTCAGTCTCGCTGTGTCCCCCTCCGATGCTGATGCGCTTGTGGAGGATCGCGACATGGCTGCTCCTGAATCTCGCGGTACCGCCCTCTGCGTCCCATTGTCGATATACATCGACGCTCTCTCGGCACTCGGCGAGCATGACGATGTTGCATTGGCTTGGAAAAGTGTGAGGGAGGCTGGGTTTTCGTACGACGCGAACAACTGGAACCAGCTTGCTATTGCTTGTGTCCGTGCTGGACAGCCTTTGCGAGCCTTTCATATTCTCCAGAAAGTCCTGATCCCGAACCGACGCAAGGCTCTGGCGCTCAGCGGTCGCGATGACCCTACGTCGCCGTTATCTTCTGATCCTCCCGCTTCCGACAATGTCACTTCTGGCTCTGAAGGTCAGTCTCGCGACAAAGCACGACGTGCTTCGAACACCCGACTCGAGCACCGTCGCTTGAAGTACATCAAGTACAAGATGTGGCAGTCGCCTGAAGATTTTGCAGGACCGCTCTATACCATGCACAGGATATCCCCTGCATGGTCGAACTGGGGTGCTCATCCGAAGCTCTTCCAGCTCTTGCACCAGGTTTTACAAAAGCTACAGGCCGGAGAACTGGTGACGTACGTCTCCAAGACAGGCCAACGGGTTCCAATCGTGCAGACAACGATTGAGGGGAAATCCTACAGCGGGAGGCGATTTGCTCGTCTGCAGATTCGCCGTATCAAAAATGAATGCCAGGATGCGCTTGCGGCCGTTCGTCATTGGCAAAACCACCTCGATGCGATTGAGGCTTCTAAACGTCCGAGAATGCCATCGAACCTTCTGCGCAAGACACCGACCTCTAGTCAGCGTGTCGGTGTTTCCGTCCGTGCGATCAAAGGCTTCCCTTGGATGCCCAGAGCAGAAAGTGCGACCTGCAAGCGTGGAGCAGAGGCTACGGTGAAATCATCGATCTCAGGCGCGGCCGGTAGGCGAAGGCCTCGACGAGCTGCTCTAGTTTTCAAAAGCGTCGTCTTCATACGTCCCATCGGCAAAAGCAGAAAACGCGGGACGAGAAGAACCTCTCGGGCAGCAGAATCAGGATCCGGCGTGCCATGACGCAGGGCCTACTACCCCCATCCGACCTGCTGCGAAAACTGCTACGGCTGTTTTCAAAGGGCGTCCCAAGATATTGCAGCCGGGGCTCTGCACTCTTTCAGATGGGCAGGTATGGAGGGACTCGGGAGTTGTTTACGGAGTGATTATAGTATTGTATAGCACGTGTATCTAAAGAGGACGGACTGGCGTACATAGTCAACAGTAATAAGTAATTTTTCCATCCTAGCGTCTTGACAGCAGTGAAACCGGTGCGGCGAAAGCAATCCGAGAGGCAGCGTAATACTGATCACTATGCATAGAGTCGCTGAAAAACATACATACTACAACATCGTCCTGAGTATTACGACATCACCGATAATACAGGGTATATACGTCCAGTTCAATCAGAGTCGTCTCCAGATTCGTCGGAACCGTTGCGCTGTCGTTTACGGCCTTGCTTATTGTTTCGATTTCGCTGGCGGGTCTTGATTAGTACCAAGAAGACGCCGTGCACAACAGTAAAGACTAACCAAAGGGAGCTTCTGACCCTGATTGCCTAGGGCGATGGAAAGTGCCGTAGTGTCTTGCAACCCCCGAGTCTTCAGCATCGATGGAAAGAGGCTATGCAGCGAAAGGGGAGACTCACCTGGTACACCAGGGAAGCGCTTGGCGGAGAACACAACGAAAGGCTCCGTGAACGTCTGCGCTAATACGGGTGACATGTCGGTGTGGACTCCGTAGGCTCGAAGATCCGGTGCAGGAGGGCTGATTCAATGTGGAACCGTTGTAGTTTCCGATTACGGTTAGCGCAGAAGATAGAGAGAAAGAAGCAACGTCAGACAATGGAAGTCGAAACGCTCTCAAGATCACTCACGCGCCAACGTTCATAAGTCGAAGCCGAAGGCGGAACGTACCTGAGATCAAAAATAGACGAACGTTTAGTTTAGTTGACAGTTGGGACTAGATGGAAACCTTGCACGGCGCTGCGGCTGCGTAGTGGCACTTGCCTTCGGTGCGAATGGAGAGATCCTGGAAGAGGAAGAAGATGCCCGGCTTCCGGTGTTCGTCGAGTAGTCGGCACGCGTTTGCCGAGAGAGGGCCGACGAGAGTTCGTGTGTAAGTATGCCGTGGTAACGGAGGTATCGTCGACGGCGGGGTATTTTCTCGTGCGTAGGTTTGAGCCTGCTGGAACGGTGTCTGATCTGGACCTTGGGCTTGTTGTTGATGCTGTTGCTCTTGTTGTTGCTGCGCATAGGATGCCGAGGCATACATAGACGTCTCTACGGGAGACGAGTGGTGTGTTGTCGCGACGTGAGAAGCTGCAGCTGGCTGTACTGCGTTTGGTACCGAGACATATCTCGAGGCATAATGATCCACAGGGGCAGTGGACCACGTCGGATGTTGACTACCTGACGGCTGTAATTGAGGTCCTCGGAGAGCAGGGTCAATAACTTCTTGCCCGTGGGTAACAGCCTGGTCTTCCAGCGGGTTATAAGGTTGTTGGTCGCTGGGCCAGGGGCGGTAGGACATGCCTTCACCGCTAGGACGAGCAGAACCATTGACTTGCCAAGTTTCGCTAGTTGCGCTAGCACTGCTGTATACTACCTCCGTATCATTCGCCTCGTCTATAGCGCCCGAAGCATCGCTCCTTCCCATCGCAGTATGTATAGAGGGCAGTGCTGGCGGGCCATACGTCTGACCTGGGCGGTCCATAACCCCTTGAGAAGCATAATTCCACGACGTAGTAGCCTCCTGAGGTCCGTAAGACTGATAGCTAGTAGTATCTTGAACAGGCGCGGTATCCGTAGGGAAAGGATATCCTTGCTCAGTGTACGTAGGACTTGTTGGGGGCATGTATGGGGTCATGACACTCGCCTGCTGAGAGAGAGCGTCAGCTTGGCGCAATAGGGTTAGAGACGCTCAGCGTACTGATGGGTACTGAGAGGTGCTGGGCGTGGGAGGAACAGGGCTTTGCTCTACAGAAGGCTGGCTGGGAGGGGCAGTTGATGAGGCTGCTGGCTTTCGTTTCGTCTTTGCGGGTGCGTTAGCCGGTGTATACCTATCCGCAGAAGTGGGATGAAGGACCAAGTTCATCTCCTTCGTCCCGTCCGCAGACCATAAGTCAACAGTGACGAGAAAAAAGGAACAGTCGACCTCGCTAATCGGAGGATTACATTATTGCATCAATGACAGGAATATTGTCACTTACTCGACATCTACTAGAGATGAGTCCGGCCTTTGGACGTGCATCTTAGCCACTGCAGCAGGAGCCAATGGTCTTCTGTCCTAAAAACGCAAGCCTTGGATGAGTCGGGTGCACTTTGAACCCTCATACAACACACTTTGTCTCCGAATCCACACATCCTAGCTCTGATTGGATTCTGCACAACCTCCAGTGAATAGTACCTGCAGCGAGGCACTAAACATATGTAAGCGCGGACCGAAACCATGTCACACACTTTCGTCCGTACGGCGACTCTTCGCTCCAACTCCCCCAAGTGTTCATAGCCGGCGCAGGCGGCGGAGGAGGGTTAACTTTTTGGATCATCGTCGAGAGGTGCAGTCGAATGAGCAATGACTAGCGGGGTGCGGGTTTGGACAACTGACGAGGACTGGTTGGTCGAGGTGGAGGGTAATGATATACCGTGTCGAACGCCTGTACCAAGGTATCTTCTCACAGGGCAAACACAGTCGTGGTCGGTAACACAGCGAGATGGACGAAGGGTGAGAGATCTGAACCCGACGCTACGGAAAGCGATGAGTAGGGTAGAGTAGTGGGCAATCACCGCCAGACCGGGTCCGCTTCGCAGCGTCCTGCAGAGAGTGCCGTGTGCGTGGTTTGCAAGATGCCAGCCAGAAAGCCGCAGGTCGTTGTCGTACAGGACGAAGAGGCCAGTGGCCGACGAGGATGATGGGTAGTCAGAAACAAGCAATAATTATTGCCTGGGCGATCCGCCAGCTGAGTTCCCATAGATGCCACGGCGACGTGCACCGGCTACTGCCTCTTCATTTCATTGCCCAGTAATGGTCGACTTTCTCTCAGAACAGACACCGCCAGTATGACCAGATTTCAGTGTTATGACTAACTCGTATCTCACACCAGACAAGCGGATATTGCACCAGCATTGTAGTTTGCACCAGGTCAACTCGTGTACCTCACAAATTATCACAATGCTAACAGACTTGCCCAAGCTACAAGTAAACCCTTCATGACAAACATACCACCGCGGAGGCCGCGCACTGCCACGGTTCATTGTCCTCGACGTCGTGGCAGAACTTGAAAGACCCAGCGCCAGCACCGGTTGTTTGGTGTACACCTAGTCTACACACCCAGAGGTTACAGCTAGAGTCAATAAATACTATCGCTATAGGTGCTGGTAATTGTGAACAATTGAACCTAGAAATCCTTCCACTCGTCCCAGTCTTCATTCTTTTTAGCGTGGCTCGCACCAGCTCTCGAAGTCAGACCACTGGCCGACGTCGGCGTTGGGTGCGCCGGGGCTGACGAACTATGGTGGTCAAAAAAGTCATCTTCCTCATGGTCGTGGTATAAAGACGAGCTCTCGCCAGAGTAGTTCTGATCGACAACACCATAACCCCGCCTGCTTGGACCGCCTCCCACAGTGTCTCGAACCGATCCGACCACGCCTCCGACGCCTTCCACGACGTCAACACCAAGCGTGTGTTTCGTCCAAGTGTTCGCGGTTGTGCCTATCTCTCCTGCGCGCTTTCCTGCCTCGCTGACGTATCCTTTGACTTGAGATTGAAAGTTGGGATCCCTAACCCTTTCCATGCCAGGCTGAATTATACTATCGTTGACGACGCGAGAAGCACCAACGACAGCGGACGAAAATAAAGACCATCCCTTGCTCAATGCAGCCATCGGGTTTTCCTGCAAGTCACCGAGCGTCGGTGCGGCCGCAGAGGAAAGGCCATACGATGGATGTAAAGACTGTGATGGTGTATTACCGAAACCTTGGTAACGCCCACCCTGCGAAGGCGGGAGATCCTCCGGTCGGGATGCATTCGTATCACCAAGGCCGGCAAAGAAGGCTTCGTTGGCAGTCTTTTGGTCCGGAAAGGATGAAGTCGTGTGGTTGGGCGTACCTGTTGGTGTGGCGGGTGAGCCGGAGCGTGCAGTTGTGGTTCGCGCAGAAGCCCTTGACTTGCGCAATCCCTGGGCTGACGTGGGTCGTCCGGGGGCGCCAAGAGGGTTAGCGAAAGCTTGCCTGTCAGCCGGTGGGGAAGACATTGACCAGTTTTTGCCAGCAATGTCCGCATCGAGCTGAATGACGATGAAATTCAGGTCATTCATAGTTAGAGCAATGAAGACGAATCTATCTCACCTTCTCACGATACTGTGTGGCAGCCCACGAGTGATATGTCTCATACGCATTCATGCCTTCAGTGTAACCACCTTGGGCGGCGGGATAGGACTCCATGAAGTCCTTGAATGGTTTGTTTCCCCCCAGCTGCAAAGCGTGTGAGACTAATATTCAGTACGTCTGTCGTCGTGACACACCTGCATACGTTTGATTTGCTCTTCCTGCCATGTGTCCATTGACACGGATCGTACGAAGCTTTCGGTCATCATCAACCGCACTGCCAGTGCATCGATGTCGACACGACGAACCTGATGTGAACACCGAACCCTCTGTGTACTCCAGCGCACTGCAGACATAAAAACACGGCAAAACTAGAGACATTAGATTGGTTTCTTTATCTAGCAAAGTGTACGGCTATGGCTAACCTGACAGTAGCCCACTGGGGATTAGGATTGCCGCAATCTACGCATTTCTTATTTCCCAGCTCTTCGTTCTTGATCAGCTCTTGCAGAGTTCTTTTTGCTACCGTCTGGTCCATATAGAAGCCTGAGATACGTGAGGGCTTTTGTAAGGAATATGAAGTTAGGAAAGAGGTACTATACAGAGATCCAGCCTGAGGGGAAACACGATTTAGCAGCCGTGCGAACCGCCACGTGGAGGTCAAAACCACGATTACTGTAGGCGCTCGTGGACTGCAACCTCTTCGTGGCGTTGGCAAGCACTTGCAACAAGTTTCATTGATTGTCCAGTCGCCAACTCCTCACACAAGTCCAAACTGCTGCTGTTTGTACAAGAATGTCTAGCAGAAAATGCGCTTCTCGCGAGGCATCAACATGCGTCTGGTGAATTTCAGCATACTATTAATATTATTTAACGCCCGCTGCAGCATCCGCCACACTGCGCAGCCTAGCGTCACTGACAGCCGTTCCAGCATCTTCCTCCTCGCCCCTCCGACACGGTAGGTCATGGGTGGATTCGAGTCGCTGCCCGTTGAACTCATCGCCGAGATTCTGGGAGAACTAAATCTTACTTCCCTAGTCTTGGTTTCCTATCTCTCTCGCCGTCTACATACCATAGCTTCAGACTCCTCATTGAATCCATGGCGTCGGCCGATTCTCAGAAATATGCATCACACCGGAGGAGCCCCATACGAACCGTGTCTTAAAACACTGAGCGTTCGTCACACTGTTCCCCGGCATAACTGGGTCGAGATACTCAGTCTAGCGAGGGCCGAGTGGCTGCTGTTTGAGGCTACTTTGCCGCGGCTAAAGGAATGGGAATGGGAAGAGTGTTTCAAAAGAAGGTTTCTACCGAGTTGGAGGAAATGGAAGAAAGAGGATGGTACCTGGCAGGGGACGTTTCTGAAGTGCGTACAGCATAATGTTCGAGAGGTGCCGCATTCCTGACCTCTGTGAGTTACTACCCTGCGTGGTTTAGGATACTCCATCGGGTGTGGCACAGAGCGAACACCTCTTGTACTTCTGATGAAGCATGGACGAGGTAAAATCAAACACAGCGAATTACAGTCAGTTTCGGTGACCGTTCCTTTGTTTCACCAGATACATTGTCCTCCGACGCAACGGAGTTGCGAACGAGCTTCAGTCAGCATCCAGAAACTTTGAGCCAGTAGTCATTTTTGACGATCTGAAGTACGCACCGTTAGTTCCCCGTTTGGAGAGCTACCCCGCGGCTGAGCAACACTCTCCACCGCAGGTTACAAAATAACCTTGATCACCTCCCAACGCGGGTGCGAGTGCGTTATTATTTCTTCGTTTCCTCCGTGTCGGGTGCAAAATTCTCACATTGTCTGTGGAAGCTCGTTGTCGAGCTTATTGATATCAGGATAATTGCCCTCGGCGTTCTCAATAAACCCAGGGGCCCAACTTCCGTCAACAGCAACGCACGGCTCTTTTTACATCCTCCGGGGATAGAGAATGAAATGGCCGAAGTGGCACCCGCCACAATTCCCCCAGATGACAATGGAATGGCCGCGGCTGATAGAGTTGATCATCCGCCTCAATTCATTGGTGAGCAAAACCTGAACATCCAGTGTTATCAGAGGTTTACGCCTAATGCTCTTGATTAGGCGACATCCACCAGATTTACCGGAACATGACGCATCCGTTACCCGCTCGTTGCCACGCCAATTATCCATTCTTCACCCCGAGTGGCGAAGACAAACGCTGGATGATCAAGGACGATCTTGAGGAAGAAGGAATGCAATGGGTCGGTCCGTTAATGTAAGTAGTACGATTCAGAATCGATAATCCGTGCAGCGTGTCTTACTGTTAGGTTTTGAATAGGATTACAGCGCAGCTCGTCGGACCACGAACCAAAGAGCCCACAACTAGTGACACTCTACAGGACTGGGACCTCGTTGATGGAGCAGGCAGAAGCCAGTACGCCTCACTTACCTGGCCGGATCTAGCTGCAATTGCGCCTTGGCTGGAGATATTGAAAAAGATTGACGGTCCAGGCTTGGGAAACGAATAACATGCGCTGTCGTTTGGACAGCTCTACGATTCCCCCGCAATTCCTTGTGCCGTTTGTTGGGAAGGATGGATAGTATGGCTCGTTATTCTGTGGCGCGATCTTTGATGTATGCCTCCCTGATGATCATGCCAGGCCGATATGTTCTGTGAGTTTACAATCATCGAACAAGAAAGCTGTAATAAACATCTAGAAAAGCCCTCTGGTAGGCTCTCGGCTTCACATTGTCAATCGCATCTCAGATTGAACGCCGGGTGAACTAGGTTACCTATTATGGGCCAGATCGTTGGGCTTTTGCCAGATCTGAGATCAGTCTTTTCATCGAGGCGCCCGCCTACTTTAATTGTTTTGACACGACACCACCATCCTCAATGGCTACAGCCCGGCGCTGTCTCGCCGAGCCAGCAACTCCGCCATGTGCAAGACAATTAACAGACGCGGGTGGGTTCCTCAATCCACCCAAAATATCGCGAGAAACAGGGTAATGGCGATGGAATCTGTTCCATTAGTCGATCGTCCATTGAGAACGGTTATAAGTCTGGCGAATCACATCCCCGGCAAACGCTTTCATTACTTTCCCCTCTCTCTCCGACAAACGAGGACGCTTGACGGCAACCAGAGCTTTGGACCTCTGGTTTAACGAACACTCGGCTTGTTCGCTGTTCATTACTTGGGAAGTGCTGTGCACCCCCACTTTACGACTCTATCTGCCGCCACGGAAAAGCTCTAGAAGAGCTTCATCTTGATACCGAGGCAGCACGACCCATCATGCCTAGGATTGCTACAAAGTCGCGGGTGAGCGTATTCATGCGTTCGTTGCAGACTGTCATGCTCAACGTTACTGTTCGTAGGAATATTGGTGTACGGAGGGCACTTGCGACAAGGGGTTCACCGGCAAGGGAGACCTCAACCGTCATGTCAAGACAGTCCATGATAAGAAGAAGTAAGCCTCACGGACTAATATTTGTCTTGTACTAAAACATTACTCTCAGGGAGTTCAGGTGTCCAGCGGCTGGCTGCTCCAGCCGATTTGCACAGAGGTCGGCCATGAAATCTCATTACAACATCCAGTACGTCCTCGCTCCATTTGACGTGTGCAATAACCTTTTGTTGATTCTCTTGTACAGCACCGGAGAGAAGCCTCACATGTGCAGCATAGGATCTTGTCGCAAGGCCTTCAGCGACCCATCCTCTTGCTCTCGTCACCAGAGAGAGGTACACGGCGGCTCCCAGTACACTTGCTGCTACCCCCATTGTTATATCTCGTCAGTCATCGAGCCGTTCAAATCCTCTACGTGTACTAAACATGCCATTCACCAGCTCTAAACGGCGATCCAACATGAAGGTGCATTTAACGAGGAAGCACAAAATCAAAGAGGAGGAGATGGATGCTCTCCTTGACACCCTGATTATCAAGATAGAAGCGCCGGAGTCACCTCCTATCTTTTCCTTGAGTCCCTTGACCGACATTGAAAGCGATATGGGCAGTCCGCCCGAACTCACTATCGATCTGCCCATGACAACACCCTCATCCCTTTCACCGTCTCTTTCCCCTTCCCCTGACCAGCTCCCGGAAGAGCTCATGAATTTGCCTTACTCGCTGGACGACCAGCAACACAATTTTCGTCAGTAATCCAGTGGTCATTCCCTTGTTTCTTCAACTAACTAACTAATATTATAGCCTACGACGCGTTGTACCCTTCGGGGTACTCCTCTTCGCCATATCCCCCTGCAAGTCACTCTGGTCTTCGCGGCGCATTTTCTGGGACATCGAACCTGTTATACAACCCCAACATCGGGTACGCAGAAAGCTACCCGTATACCTCATTCGACGGTTATCTATCCGCAACCTTCCGACCGTCGCAGGGTTCATCTCCGATTTCTTTGTCTCCGTCACCAGAGCCGTTGCTCTATGCCACCAGCTCATTCGGCTCTTCACTATGCCAGGACGGTGAAAATCTGTACGGCTATGACACGTCTTTCGCTGACTGGTCTCAGCCATCTATCTTCTTCTGATTGTTCGGCATGTCTTTTATTATGATTTTCATGCTTCTACTCATGCCCTCTTCCTGGCCCTGCTTTACTATCACATGAGGGATTCAGCACGGGATCCGCAACGTATTTTTATGGACTTTTTTCTTTGTACCTTACATACCTTCGATACCCTTCTCCAGAGGTCTCCAACGATACCTCCAAGTAATGATAACCAGGGTACAGTCATATGCATAATTCTGAAGCTATGTGAACCTCAATTCGCGCTGCTGATTTGTCCGACTCTTCAAGATGAAAGTTATTTGTACGTCAAGCTTGCACCGTCGTCAATGAAAGTTCCTAAAAGCCTCGAGCCTGAAAGACGGTTTAATATCCAGCCTTTGATACTTCACTTTGTATGATATGTGGCAGCTATCCAGCCACTAATAACAGAGACTGCCACAAATGCATCTCAGGCTCGTCACGGTTGTGTCACGGTCGCGCGACTCCATCCTTTTGCCATGTGGGATGTGGAGCGTCTAATATGAACGAACAAGGTATATTCGGCAATTTAAGCGCTGAGGTATAACCTCCTGCTCCGCGCCCTCATCACCCCCTCAAAAACTCTCTGACAACATCGTTTTACGCGACGTTACGCCTTCATCTCTCGCTTTCTCGGTCCTTCCACAGATCAGTATCACCGCAAAAGCGCATCCAGCGCGCATTGTGCACCTGGAAGGAGCAGATACACAACAAAATGTTAGCTGCGCCTCTTCCGCCAGCCGCCGTACTAGACTCTCATGATCTGGCACAATATCGTCCCGCCAAGGACTTAGAAGCGTTCAACGCGCTCCTACCACCACCTGTAGAGTTTGTAGAAGGCTCTTCGTCTGGCACATTGGCCGTGGTCGAGGGGATTCAGAAGTACACGCCTATCAATGGGAATGGGACTGGGACGCCCAAGGCTGGAAGGACTGAGGTGAGGGACTTTCATTTCGATTACACGATCACCCTTGTTCAACTGCTAGCACCTGTGCTGTGTCAAGGCCTCTGAATCGCGTCGCAACTCGCAATCCGAAGCCGATAAGTCCTCTGCGACAACTCCGGACACGAAGTCTTTATACGACCATCCCATCGAGACCTCCTGGCCATCGGGAGCTGTCAAAGGATGTGGCTTGGTCAACTCGGGGAACACGTGCTTCCTCAACAGTGCACTGCAATGTTTGCTTCACACGACGCCATTGATGAATGTGCTCTTGCGACATGACAAGGCAGACAAATGTACGCACTGTTCTCTTTGTACACCCGCATAGTTGTACTCACAGCCCACCAAAACCTATAGGTGCTGTGAAGGCTGGCTTCTGTATGTCGTGCTCGATGCGAGAGCTCATGATAACTTGCTACAAGGCGAAGCATGCCGTGATGCCTTATGTCATAACTAGCAAGCTACAACGTATGTTCTGTGCAACTTGGCTCTTATTGTCTTCTGACTGGACGTGCCTATAGACATTGCAAAGCATTTGCGAAAAGGGAGACAGGAAGACTCGCACGAGTTCCTTCGTTACGCCATCGACGCTTTACAAAAGTCTTGTCTCGCTGGATATCCCCCGTGAGTCCAAACACTCGTGGAAATTGGTTTGACACGAGCTGATACACTTTGAAGAAAACTTGATCACAAGATTGCGGAAACAACCTGGGTTCACAAGATCTTCGGCGGCCGCTTGCGTTCGCGCGTCAGTTGCCTTTCGTGTGGCTATAACAGCGATACTTTTGACAGTATCCTCGACCTCAGCATTGACATCTACAATGTGCACAACCTCAGAGATGCTCTACGTAAATTCGTTGCAGTCGACCACTTGAAAGGCGCTGACAAGTACAAGTGCGAAAAGTAAGTGATTCTGAGTGTCATGGCGCATATATACCTGATCGTTTCTCGCCAGGTGCAAGAAGCATGTGACAGCCGACAAGCAATTCACTATCCACGAAGCCCCTGCCGCCCTTACTGTCCACCTAAAGCGTTTTACTCCCATGGGGCGCAAGATGGCTCACCCGATTCGCTACGACGAGCGGATGTCGCTACAGCCGTACATGAGTCAGGGTCAACATGGGCCTTCCTATACACTTTACGGCGTTATATGTCATGCAGGCGGTGGTCCCAACTCTGGTCATTACTACGCTTTTGTCAAGGATGCACACGGAAGATGGCATGAGATGAACGACGAATCGGTGTCAACGGCTTACCAGGCCCCTCTGGGTTTGAAGAACGCGTACATGCTATTTTACCTTCGCGACAAGGGACAAGGGCTTGATGCTGTCATAGGGAGCACGTCCGCTCCTGTGCGCAAAGTACCAAAGGCGGGCGTCGCAGCGGGAATGAAGAGGAAGAAGGCGGTCGAGAGCAGTGACGAGGACGAGGGAGGAGCACAGCCATCTGCATCACCTAGCACAACCCGATTCATTGGTCCACTTCTCCCTTCTCCTTTGCCGGTGCCCGCATTCGATGCAAAAGAGTCACGCCCTGACCCGCAGTCAGAAAAGCTCAAGAGAAAGATCGCCGAGACACAGTCAACTCCTGTGCCATCACCTGTCAAACCCTCTGCAGCTCTCCAGAGCTTGGCCCAGTACGACGACGACGACGACGACTCGGAGGATTTGGGGGAGAAAGTGGATGCCAAGGCTGAACTCGAGTCGGCATCAACGAAAGTAACTGACAAACCATTACCTCCTGTACCATCTGCATCTACCACTCCAGCGACTCCGCCTCCGCCAGCCGCCGCGCGCATGGGTCCGATCTCCACCCAATCATTTTACGCTGCTGCATCTCAGCCGAAGCGCAGAGACAGTGAGAACGACCGGAAGCGTAAGTCTCCTCATGAAGACGACGATGAGGGCTCGTTGGGTCGATACGCGCGGATTCCATTGACTACATCGTCGGCTTCTCCATACCACAAAAATAGCCCTAGCGAGCGCAAAATCCACCCTATAAACCCTTTTGGTCGCCTGGTCAATTCTCGAAACAATGGAGGCCCTCCCATGCGATACGGGAAACAAAACAGACATTTCAGGCAGCGGGCGGGAATTTGATGAAGCTACGGCAGAAGACCTCTTTCTTCATAGCTTCGTGTTTTTTTGGCCTTGTTTGTTCTAGAAGGGTGGTGTTATCCTGAACGTTGTCGTATGAGCCCTGCGCCCTTCGTTCTTGTATTCTAGTACTGGTTCAATGCTTTCTGTATCATCTAGTTGAATTCATTCAAGTGTTGTAATGAGTGTTTTGTTTGAGGATATGCCAGTTGGAGATGAAGGTAAAATATTGTTAGCGTCATGTCTTGGTCGATTCGTCGCTACCGTGACACTGACTGTGGTCTACAAAAAGCACGAGCGAAGATCGTGCTATCGTCATCGTCGCACTCTCCGAGACTCACACACAGTATACGTCGTGATCACACACATGCTAATCAGTTGAAGCAACTTGTACAGTCCCAGTTCAAATCCAATCACATTCGCACTTTTAACCAGAAGAACAGCATCATACAAATCAAGCAGCATGGCAGTAACTACTACGCCAGTCCTCCCCTTCAGTCGAGATTTTTTCGATGCTGCGAGCCTGGGACCTTTGGGCCTCCCTATCCCCCTGCCACTCGATAAATCAGTGCTGGCAGTTACAGTCGGCGGAAGACTACTGACCGAAGTGGATTGACAAAGCTGCCCTACTTCGGGTGGAATTTTGCAGTACACTCGCTAGGTTCTTCGCGGCGGCCCAGAGGTCTGCGACCCGGGGGTCTACAGAGAGAAAACTATATGTTAGGTGAAACATTGATGAGCAGAGTCAGGCTCACAGTTGTTGCCCTAGGCGCAGGTCCGGTGGGTTCTTTTGGTCTAAAAAACCTCTGGCCTTCCGGTGAAGTAATTACCAGCATGAACTGCCTCCGCTGTTCTGGTGTCATTGCGTTGAATTGTTGTTGCATTTCACCCTCCAGTTGTTCCAGCTCACGCAAGAGTTCAGCCTCAGTGGGATCGCTCCGAGGATGAGGTTGCTGCTTAGCGTGAGAGTCAGACGGAGGTGCGCGCGGTAATGCTGCGCTACGAGCAAGTAGCTCCACAAAACCTGTAGGTTCTTCGCGGCGACGGCTGCAGATAGCTAACTGAATACTGTGTGCAACATTGGGTTTGCATAGTCAACTCACAAGGTTTGGGCAACGTCCATGCTCAGCATAGGCATTACGCTGTCGTTACATCGGGTAAATAAACAAAACGTTATCGCGCTTTATATTGCATGGCGGGGGTTTATCGCGCGCGCTTGACATTATAATGATGTCCGCATAAGGCAGGTCCTTTAGATTGCATTGTAAAGGCCAAGTGGCATGCGGTAAACGTTTTTAAACTAATGTAAAGGCCCAGCACTCGATGTAAAGCAGTAGTGTCAGCAATATATTACATTGTTAACCATTATTACAGCTGTCACATCATGTCACACCGCGTCTGGATGCAAGGCGCTGGCGACCACGACGTCCTCGGAGTCCGAAAACGTCCATTACAACAAACAGAACTACGTGCATATAGGTCGTATACGTCTCGGCTCAGACCTTTTGTCTACAGGATGGCGACCCCAAGGCCTGGTACCGAAACCATTCGCTTTCGCCGTCCCACAAACCAGCCTTCAGGAGACAAGCCCTCCGCGCCTTCAATTCGAAAGAACAGACATGCAGGTCTCCTTCAAGACCAATTGCGACGGTCGCAGAAGGCACCCATGTGCGCGAGCTTCTCGCTCGCCTTCCGTATATTTCTGCTCGTGAGGGTGATGGGTGCGATGTATTCTGGACTCAGTGATTGTGATGAAGGTATGTACTCGTTCTCTCCAGCACATATGTGGGTACTTAGTGACGTTTAACCAGTGTTTCTTGAACTTTTGGGAACCTCTGCACTACCTCGATCGCGGACATGCATTCCAAACGTGGGAGACGTCGCCCCAATATTCCATCCGGAGTGGGGCATACATCCTGATTCACCTCTTCCCGGCGAAAGTGGTTACCTATATGTTTGGTCCAGAAAAGGTGTGCTGTGGTATACGTCTATCTGCTCATACCGGAACTTACTGTCGTATCTACTCAGCGCCCAGCGTTCTTTGCTGTACGCGTGGTTCTTGCGCTGGTATCTGCGACATGCGAAGCGTTCTTCTACAGAACGGTCGTCGACAAGATCAACTACTGCGTGGGTCGGTACCTCTTTTTTATGATGCTATTCAGCGCAGGGATGTGGAATGCATCAGTAGGTGAGCAATGTCCCCCAGTTGAAACGCGTACCGTACCCTAAGCATCCTCAGCCTTCCTCCCCTCCTCGTTTGCAATGTATTTCAACTGCACCGGGTTTGCCTATTTCATCGAGCCCACTACCTCCACGAACATGCGCCGAACGCTTTTTGCAACGATGGCCTTTGCGACTGGAGCTCTCATCGGATGGCCGTTCTCCATAGCGGTCGCACTGCCGTTTGTCTTCTTCGAAGAACTTTTCTTGTATGCTAAAGACAACGTGGCACCCATGAATCAGACCTTTTGGAGGTTATAAAGGTGGTCGCGGCTGCTCCAATGTGGACTCGTAGCTGCATTGCTACTCGTAAGCGAACTGTGCACATTCACTGAGACGATGACTGATGTTGTATTACGACAGTTCCCGGTGGTCGCTATCGACACCCTCTTCTACGGAAAGCTTACTATAGTCCCCTGGAACATTGTTGAGTATAACGTACTTTCGTCCAATCACGGCCCCAACCTCTATGGCACCGAACCTTCTCTCTTTCTACGTCAACAACCTACTGCTCAACACGAACGTAGCGTTGCCATTCGCGGTACTTTCGCTTCCCGCGCTTCTGATAACACATCGTGTGGACTTCAAACGACTCGGGCGAACGTGCAGGGCCAGAGAGAAGCTCGCCGTACACGTTGATGGTCATGAGGCTGTTACCGATGTATGTGTGGTTCGGCGCCCAGCCGCACAAGGAAGAAAGACTCATGAATCCTGTGTATCCCTTCATTTTCTTCAATGCGGCGGTGTGCTTGTATCTGATGAGAGGATAGGTGGAGGTGGTGTACGTTGCGTACACAAAGTCGTCGTATAGGGTAAGCATAATTCCTTCGGGTGGATAGGCACTTTGAACTCACTCGTATGATAGGCATCGCAAACTGGGATTTCAGCAGACTCACGCTCTCTGTCTTGGCAGCATCTGTCGTCATATCTGTCACGCGAGGCATAGCGCTCTACCACTACTACCGCGCGCTCATGGCACTCATGAATCATTTTGAGGCGTACGAAATCCCTCGTGTTCTGAACGCAACGGGATACATTCGCCTCCCTCCACCCCAAGATCCTCGACACAGACGTCGTATTCCAGAGTCGATGAAGACGAGCCCCGAATTGCCTACGACCTGATGACTTCGTACAACCTGACGCTCTGCTCCGGGAAAGAGTGGCACCGTTTCCCCGGCAGCTACCTCGTTCCAGACGGCGTCACGGTCGAACAGATCAAGAGCGAGTTCGACGGGATGTTGCCTGGACATTTCAAGCGGACGCCGACAAAGGGTGGACTGGTGAACCGTATCCATGGAACGAGGGTCGTGCCTGGTGGTTTGAACAATATGAACAAGGAGGAGCCGAGTTTCTATGTATGTGCACTGCGTTTCGCCTCGTGGGCGGTTTTTTGTTTTTTTCTGAAGGTTTCTGTTGCAGGTGGATGTGAATACGTGCGACTACCTCGTTGACTCGGATTATCCTCTGCACCCCACGATTACGCCGCATGAGCTGCGGTATGCGGTGCATGAGGCGTAGGACAGGGTGAAGTGCAAGCCGTTCCTCGATGCAAGGCATTTGTCGTTGCTAACAAGGACATTGTGGATGGCGGGGGAGAACTTGAAGTGGCAACAGACGAACGACTTTGTGACTATTGCCTCCTTCGTAACAAGAGGAATATGGAGCGGAAGGAGAGGGTGCTGACGGTGCACCAAACAAAATAGTTTATTAATTCCTTACCTGCCGTGGTTAACGACTGTAATACATCAGTGCACACATGACGAGCAAGCTACGCCATATGTCCCGCCTCTCAGCAGCACACCCTGTGGCGTGCATTCAAGTTGGACGGGGGTGGCATGAATGTGAGAAAGTTGGGGCTTCGTAGGTCAGGAAGCCTCCAAAACTTCACATGTGGTGGATTGACGGGCCCCTTCACACTTCCCTACCCCATCTTCGGCGCTCTCGCTCTTGCCGTCATCGTCTCCTCCCAACCACCATCTCCTCTCTCTCTCCCCGCTGCTCACCAACGACGACGCCCTCCAAGATCAGCTCTACTGTCCCCTCGACTCTCTGAGTGCGGTCATAGACCTCAAGCGACGCCGCATTCACCCGTGCAAGTCTGTCCAACATGCCAGATTCACCCTAGACAACCGCATACCTCATCTTCATGTACGTCTTTGCCCCAGACCCTGCCGCCATGCTGACTATTTGCGTTGGCGATGTTAGTACTCAGGTCCATTTTTGTGATAAGTACACATTCAACCTCGCCGCTAGAAGGGACGCCTGACCCTGACTAATGATTCGTTCAGCAGTGAGTGCAACCGAGGAAGCGTTGTCCCTGCTCGCTTCAACTATTTATTAATTGTTATGTAGACGCTATCGTCGTTTGGGACTGGGCCATACCGCTGCCTAGAGAATAGCGTTTTGTGAGTGGCGCAGTAGCTTATCGCCCGACGCACATACACAAAGGTGATGATGTTCGCAGATATGGAAGACACATTGGACGCCGGTCAAAGTTGCGAACTTGCTCTGTCGGTGAGCCCTCGCTGTGTGAAAACTACTTCACGCTAACGGACTCCCGTCCACCAGCTATTGGGTCATCGTTGTGGTACCATACCTTCTCTGGCCTTCTGCACGAACCACACCGTCGAGGAGCGCGAGAGGATCTACCGCGCGAGCAGCTGAAGCCTTGTGGACCTGACAGCGCTAGAGTACTCCACGCGCACCGACCAGACCCCCGTTGCACTTGCAACGCGGAACCAGGCCACCTCAGAGGCCAACCTGGTCATCCGAACATATGCATTTTTCAATCGCAGCAATTATATTCTTACCATTCCAGTCGTTGCCCTGGCCGGCGTGGTTGCCTACCAACTATACGTGGATACCTCTGAAATGCTTCGTACGCACGCAATTTATTTTCCGCGCATACAGTCTCGTTTAATGGATTCTTTCAGTACTTCCCTTTCTACAAGAGACGGGGCCATGCCTTCCAATGTCCAAGCCTCATTTGGCGCATCTGTTAGGTGAGTGATTGTGCTACCCAGATTTATTTTATTTCCGAATTCTGACGTTCGCCTGATAGGTTCCTTCGTGAGTGCGGTATTGCTTGAAACTGGACGTCGCTCATATGACTGGTGGCCATGCTCACCTCCACATTTTCTGCTCCTGTCTGCATGTGTCTGCTCTCGCGATGTTCTCGATTTCTTTTCAACCTGGACACTGTTACTCGCTGTATCTGTTCTGCTATGATGACTATTTCTTTCACCATGCTGGCGCTGTATTATTATTTAGCTGATGTTCTCGCCATTGCACTGTTCAATCCATTGCCATTGTTGCTATGCACTCTAATGCGAGAACTACTGCCTTGAAAGCATTGCATTGATGTGTATGACAATATAAACTACCGGTGGCGAGATTATCTTGCAATGTAAACTGTGGGCGGAGACATTAAAATGTATTACCATGCAAGATAAAGTGGCCCGCGGACCATTATCGCGGGTGCCGGGTGTTTATAACTTTCCAGGTACAGAGATTGTGTGGGATAAAGTTTGCTCAATGTTATATTGTAATGCTCGGGTTTACAGTGGTAGGTATTGTGCGATAACATTTTGTTTATTTACGAGATGTAACATTGCCCCCAGAAGCGGCCACGGCAGAAGTGGCGGATGGCGCGTCTGAGTATACGCCGGGAGAAGCGGCGGGTACAGATACAGCGGGGCCAACGGTAGCAAGTAATGCGAGAGCGATGGCGACGCAAGAGTGCATGATGAAGAATGAGAAATGTATAGGACGTTTCGATTGGTTTGTGCGGCGTAGGTATGGACCTTGCATATTAGTAAGTCGAGAAAGACAGCAAAAACAGTGTCAGAAAGCGCTTTCACAGTCACATACATAGTGGGTGATAATACATACCAGCCAATGCTACCTTGCAAACGGGGGGAAACTCTCAAAGCTGGGGAGACAGCAGCGCGCCAGCGGCGGTATTTATGTGGTAAAACTTGAAACATCCCTTAACCTCCTATCATGCACCGCAACCACATGAAACTGATTAAAACTAGTTTTGCAATGCGCATCGATTAAACGGAGGCAACCATCACCGGTGCATCATCTAGCGGGGACTCGGAGGATAAACACACGGAAATAACCTGAAAGGCGATTCTGTATAGGAAGCCTTCGAAAAATATACTACTATACTACGCATATTAAGTTACTCAAAGTCATGGTGGAACGAGGAGTGAGGCACTCAGCGCGTTCCGCCAGTCCGACCTGCAGGAAGACCGTTGGGCCCTCTTCCGAGTAGTGCGCCAACACTTGGACGGTGTCATCACCGATATGGTGGCAAAAATGTGTCTGGGACCTCACAGCATGGGTCAAACCACGCTCCGTACGCGTTTCAACGCTGTCCCACTTTGAGGGGAGCGACGGTATCACTCTCCACTCCTTTGAAGTATGTTATGCTCAATTCTACTCAGCGCAGGATCACCCAGTCAATCAATCTATTGTTAATCTTTTAGAGCAGCGGGACCACCCTTCTCTCGACAAGAGTGGAAGGAATGCCTCGCATCAACTTCCTCTCGCTCCACCCCGGGTCCAGATCATCTTACCTGGGCAATGATCAAGACTCCGTAGCTGATCGCGAGATTGAGACATACATTTTATCTATCTTCAACACATGCACTACTAACAGTTTTGGCCTTCGCAGTTCAAATCATCTTAAGCGGGAGGCAAAACTTTGATTTCAGACATTGACTACCCCCTGTATTGATATGTTTTTGGTGCACGGGGTCCTGATATGAACTTTTCGATCCCCTTTAATTGCACGAATATTATATTGTATATGTACATGGATAGATAGGGCCAGTTAACGAGAGCTTTGATATCAACTTTATACAGTGTGAGAGGGTGAACTGCGTGCAAACAACAGTGGTCTGCATTGTAAGTCCCAGCAATATTTCTGTTGCTGTCAAGAACACTGCTCTTGTACAGTTGTACTTGCTGGCACAAGAGCAATATGATGTCACATCCTGGCCAGGCGCCCAATCTATTGTGGCCATGTACACCAAGTTTTGAAAATTTGTATAGCAATCCACAAACATTATATGCTCTCTGAGCAAGAGTTACCAGTGTGTTGGGAGCTAATATTGGCAAGACATTTCCAACACCTATACTTTGGGAGCACATTGCTTTTTTTGCTGCATCGGCAGTGAGCACTGCAACTGATTGTTTCACAAAGTGCCACAAACATTAGTTAATTTCTGAGCAAGAGCCACCCTCAGAACACAGCCTGTGGCAGTTCCAATGAGAATGAGGCAGTTCAACAGGACACTTGTAATGATTTCTGGAAGTTGATCCTAACAAGATATTTCCAACTCCTATATTGTGGGACCACATGGTTTCTTTTGTTGCTCCAGCAGTGGGCACTGCAACTGATTGTTTCACAAAGTGCCACAAACATTAGTTACAATTCCTGAAGAATGAAGAAGAATTGTTCCAGTGTGCTCCAGCACATTGATGCCTTTTCAGATGTGACCTTTTTGTCCCCCAAAGTGTGGGAATCTGATGGCAGAATACAGAAAGTGACAGTGTCAATAACAAAACCATGAATACAGCTGATGGCATCAAATTGGCCTTGTTATCAGCCCTTTATAACTTTGTATCAGATCACTTTTGCAATCAAAATGCAGTTTTTGATTTTTACAGACTGCACATGGGTACAAATCTGTACATATTATACACCATTGGATAGCCCTATCTTGTGGCAACATCTTGGTACAAACATCCTGTCAATTGAAGTGGAATTGAGCAAGTTATGGCCTGTCTCCTGAAAAAGGTCACTCAGACTCAGATTCAAACTGCACTCTTGCTACACTGGGTAACCACGGCCCAATTTCCGGTGGAAAAACATGAGAAATACGTGAGAAAAAATGGCGATTTTACGGTACCTTTTTGTAGCAGAAATAGCGCCGAAAAACACTGAATATTTCATCTTGTTTTTCTTGTGAGCGAATGGATGAAAAAGTGGCTTTTTTCTCAATGCGTTTTTCCGGCCTTTTGGTTTCTGTTGAAAATACCATTGAGAAACGCTCCGTTTAGGCATCACCAAAAGGCCGGAAAAACGCATTGAGAAAAAAGCCACTTTTTCATCCATTCGCTCACAAGAAAAACAAGATGAAATATTCAGTGTTTTTTGGCGCTATTTCTGCTACAAAAAGGTACCGTAAAATCGCCATTTTTTCTCACGCATTTCTCATGTTTTTCCACCGGAAATTGGGCCGTGGTTACCCAGTGCTATGATGTCAAATTCTGGTTAGGTACATGTGCAGCAGTCTACAGACATTGCTTGCTCTCTGAGCAAGGAATACAATTAGAAGACATGCCACACATAGTATTGGCTCTGAGCAAGAGTTACCAGTACTTTGGAAGCTAACTACCAAATCTCAATCCCTACATTCTTGCACAATGTAAATTTGTGGCTGCATTAGTAGTGAGTACTGTATCTGATTGTTTCAGAAAGTTTTGCAACTGTGAGTTGCTCTCTAAGCAGGAGTTACAATCAGAACACAGCCTGTGGCAGTTCCAATGGGGTGAGGCAGTTCAGACATCAACAGTACATGGTTGCATCAGCAGCAAGCACTGCGTTGGATTGTTGCACAAAGTTTTACAACCATTAGGGCCTGATCGGCGCCGCATTATGTAGTTGACTTATAAATAATCCCCCACCAATAAGGAAATAAGTTGCTGTGGAAATAAGTTGAATTAAGCACTGGATTATTTTATTTGGTGGGGGATTATTCCATAATGCAACTACATAATGCGCAGCCGATCAGGCCCTTAGTTGCTCTCTAAGGAGGAGTTAAAATCAGAACATAGCCTGTGGCAGTTCTGAGGGGGCTGAGGCAGTCCAGACATCAACAGGCTGTGGATGCATCACAATAGAGCACTGCCTTTGACTCTTCCATACAGTTTCACAACCACCAGTTGCTCTATAAGCAGGACTTACAATCAGAACATAGCCTGTGGCAGCTCTGATGGGGGTGAGGCAATGCAGACATCAGCTAGACATGGTTTCATCAGCAGCCAGCGCTGCATTCAATTGGTCCACAACATTTCACAACCATTAGTTAGTTGCTCTCTAAGGAGGAGTTACAATCAGAGCACAGCCTGTGGCATTTCTAGTGGGGCTGAGGCAGTTCAGACATCAACAGGACATAGTTGCATCAGCAGCAAGCACTGCATTTAATTGTTCCACAAAGTTTCACAACCACTAGTTGCTCTATAAGCAGGAGTTACAATCAGAACACAGCCTGTGGCAGTTTCAATGGAGATGAGGCAGTTCATACATCAGGCAGTTGTAGTGGGGCTGAGGCAGTTCAGACATCAACAGGACACGGTTGCATCACCACAGAGCACTGCCTTTGATTCTTTCACACAGTTTCACAATCACTAGTGGCTCTATAAGCAGGAGTTCCAATCAGAACACAGCCTGTGGCAGTTTCAATGGAGATGAGGCAGTTCATACCTCAACAGGATATCAAGCCCTTCACTTCTTAGGCAAGCAATTTTCTGTCATCAGCAGTGAACACTGCACAAGATTCATGAGAAGATATATGAAGCCCCTTGCCACCATTGGTGACCACCCTCATCAATGTATGGCTTGTTTTCCTGCAACCAAACTTATCATTTGTAGGACAGTCACTTTATCCCAGATCAAGTTGCCTATCAACGGTGTCAACAATAGAAAATGCCCATAATACAGTCAATATTCATGACCAGATGGCTTGGCAAGGTCCTTACCAGGAACAGAGTTGTTACTCAGGTTCCTTTTAGTAACAAAGTCACAGGTGCAATTAACTATTTCATGCTAAATGATTTATTCAATTTGCTATCAATAACATAATCACTTGCAACCCTGCTCCTGCAGTTTACCAAATTGTATCTAGAATATTTAACATAGTTCAACACCATCAAGCAGAAGACACATGTCAAACAATCTTTATCTCCATGCTCTACTCCACAAACTTGTACATGTTTTAATTCTGTACTCACACCCATTGTTGCACTTCAAACAATGCAGCACAGTCCCTCTTCTTTCATGAATAATTGTGTGCACCAGTGGAGACAAACCACCAAATCACTATACATTAATCATTGGAGAAGCTATTCCCAACAGAATTACTTGTTCAGGCTGCTACAAGCACCAAGTTTACTTACAAATCTGGCTCCAAAGTAATATTTTATTCAATCTTCAGGAATTGTACTTGCCGCTTGCCGGCCTTACTAACACTAGTTACTTTCTGAGCAAGAGCCACCATCAGAACACAGCCTGTGGCAGTTCCAATGAGAATGAGGCAGTTCAACAGGACACTTGTAACGCTTTCTGGAAGTTGATCCTAACAAGACATTTGCAATTTGTATATTTTGGGACCACATGGTTTTTTTTGTTGCTTCAGCAGTGGGCACTGCAACTGATTGTTTCACAAAGTGCCACAAACATTAGTCACTTTCTGAGCAAGAGCCACCATCAGAACACAGCCTGTGGCAGTTCCAATGAGAATGAGGCAGTCCAACAGGACACTTAAAACATTTTCTGGAAGTTGATCCTAACAAGACATTTGCAATTCCTGTATTTCGGGACCACAGGAGATTTTTTGTTGCTCCAGCAGTGGGCACTGCAACTGATTGTTTCACAAAGTGCCACAAACATTAGTTACTTTCTGAGCAAGAGCCACCATCAGAACACAGCCTGTGGCAGTTCCAATGAGAATGAGGCAGTTCAACAGAACACTTGTAACACTTTCTGGAAGTTGATCCTAACAAGACATTTGCAATTTGTATATTTTGGGACCAGATGGTTTTTTTTGTTGCTTCAGCAGTGGGCACTGCAACTGATTGTTTCACAAAGTGCCACAAACATTAGTTACTTTCTAAGCAAGAGCCACCATCAGAACACAGCCTGTGGCAGTTCCAATGAGAATGAGGCAGTCCAACAGGACACTTGAAACATTTTCTGGAAGTTGATCCTAACAAGACATTTGCAATTCCTGTATTTTGGGACCACAGGAGATTTTTTGTTGCTCCAGCAGTGGGCACTGCAACTGATTGTTTCACAAAGTGCCACAAACATTAGTTACTTTCTGAGCAAGAGCCACCATCAGAACACAGCCTGTGGCAGTTCCAATGAGAATGAGGCAGTTCAATAGGACACTTGTAATGTTTTCTGGAAGTTGATCTTAACACTATGTACTATCTGAACCTATCTGTCTACATATCTAATCTACATCGTCCATAGATCTGATCTCCAATGATCAGTGATACAATCTCGTTTTGACATACAGCCTGTGCCATTTCCAATGAGGATGAGGCAGTTCAGACATCAACAGGACACATCTGACATGTTCTGGAAGTTGATTCTAATAAAACATTTTCAACCCCTCCATTTTGAGCATGTAAGATTTTTATTGCTGACTTGCATCAGCAGTGAGTTTTCATTAAGCATTACAATCAACTGTTGCATCAGGAGTAAACACAACACATAAGAAGCACGAGATGAATAAAGCCCCTTGCAACCATTGCTGACTACCTTTCTTGAATGCTTGCTTTGCCTGCCAAACTTGTCAATTGTAATACAGGTTACTCTATCCCACATCAATTTGCTTATCAAAGTTGTAGCAATAGCAAATGTACAGTCTTCTTGGTCACAAATCCACTTGTCTAAAGAACTATCTCAGGCTATGTAACTTGTTTGATTTTCTGCTACCAGTAATATAATTACTTGTCAAAGTAGCTACAAGTGGTAGCAGGGCCAACATGCAGCAAATAAAAAATCCTTAAATTCTTGTGTTGTGTACACTACACCAACCATGCAACAAAGGAGAGAGATCAAGTGGCAGATCTCAACTTGATTTGATGCTTACATATATGAGTAAGCCTTATACTGTTTCAAGTGAGATAATTCAGTATTGTCTAAAATAGGCACTTGACCGAGTAAAAATATCTCTGCCAGCACCATTGTTTATTAGCATTATCATCATAAACAACTCAAGAAAGTTGATCTGCTACTGGTGATGACTTTCATGTATGATCACACTTACATAATTTTCTGACCTGTGCAGGCTCAGATTATGACTATGACACTCTATAATGGTGAATTTTAGCAAATGATTCCTGTCAACAATTGTAACATGTCCAAAACAATTTTGGAAACCATATGCATAGCACACCTGGAGGAAATGTGTGGACATGTTACAGTCCCTGAAGAATGAATAGTTATTCCAGTGCACACCAGTACTATGAGCTGTTGCAACATGTCACACTGTTGTTCTATGCCACAAGAATTGATGGGAATACAAAGATGAACACTCTTGTTCTTACTACAATGAATGCAATTGATGGGAAAGCACTGAGTTTGTTACTAGCCTTCAAAGCTTGTTATGTGGGTACTTTTTCCAATAAGAAACAGTATTCAATTTTTACTGCAAGAAATCAACACAAATGGGGATGAAATTTACACCATTCAATAGCTCTATGGTCTGCGGCCATTTTGGTTCCAGAACTTTGTAATTTGAGGCAAAACTGAGTGAGTTATGGCCAGTTTACTGCAAAACAGTGCTCAGACTCAGATTCAAGGTCAGCTGCGCGCTTACCGCAGCTGGTGTTGAAGCACTGCAATTGCAGCACTTCGACACGGAGAAACAGCGCTTAGATGCAGGGACTATTTACCAGTGAGGGGAATTGAACCCATGCAAAACTAACGGGCATAATAAAACACTCAGCTTTGGGAGCATCTACAACTAAGAGTGATAATTTCATTCTCATCAAGCAAAGTGGACACACAGACAAGATGAAGTTGCTTCTCCTTCTACAAATGAGAGTGATGGCCAGTAACAGCATTACTTATGGAGGTGAAAAATCCAAACACATAAGTAACAAAGGTTGTAAACAGCAAAATTAAAAAACAATTAAAAAAAAAGTGAGTAATGCAAGCTCATTAGTGACAAAGGTTGTTACCAAGAACAAACTTACCTGTCAAAGTAGGTACTCTGGCCAAGTTGATGATGAAAGTTGTCACCTGTCACCAAAGTACTTATGAAAGTGATTGATTTGAACACATTGGTAACAAAAACTGCAATTGGTAACAAACATGCTTATGGAAGTGGGTAACACTGCCACATTGTGAACAAAAGTGGTTACCAGTAACAAAGCTGCTTATCAAGGTGGGTAATGCAGGCACATTGGTAACAAAGTTGTTTCCATGGGGAACAGTCGTGTTACATCTATGGGGACATCAAAGCAGTTGCCTGCACTGGAACAATCCTACTTCATTCTTCAGGATATGGTCAGTTGTTTACTGAGGTTCTTCTTGGTAACAAAGTCACTGGTTCAATTAACTATTTCAGGCTATATGGATTATTCAATTTGCTATCAGTCACATAATCACTTGTAACCATGCTCCTGCAGTTTACCCAAATTCTATCTAGATTATTTAACATAATCCAACACCATTACAAAGAAGGTGCACATCAAACAGCCTTTATCTCTATGCTCTACTCCACAAACTTGTTGTAATTCTGTACTCACACCCGTTTTTGCACTTTAAATAATACAGCACAGTCCTTCTCCTTTCCTGAATGATTGTGTGCTTCAGTGAAGACAAACCAATATTCTACTATAGATTACTCATCAAAGAGGCTATTCACAACAAAATAACATAGTCCAGCTGCTACCGGCAGGAAGTTTATGACATGGATGTAACAGTAATGCTACACTCACCAGATAAGTTGGTTAACTTGAGGGGAATGTGGTGAGATAGAGAGTAAGAGTGGTGGTGAGCGAAGTACTGGTGGGTACTGAGTAGTCCTGGTTCAACAGAGTGGATAAGACTGAGGGGATATGCCCTCAGGAGTGCCTCTATATATACATGAAGGGGAGGACCCCAGGTACTACCCTAAGACCCCTAATACCTACATGAGTAAGCGAAGTAATCTACCTTACTAAGCATGCCCTATGCCCTAGTGGTGCCACTTCAATAATCAACCAATAGCAATTGTCCCCATGACCTGACCCCATGACCCAGCTCCAAGGCTAGACTTGTTCTAGCTTGTTCTAAGACAAGGCTAGACTTTTCCAGAAGGTTCTATGAACTATGACATCATCTAATGGAATGTTCTATACTATGACATCATAGTTCCAGCAAGTTCCACAAGGTTCCAGAGAGTTCTATCATGTGATACACAGATAAGGAAAGGAGCGCATCAGCGCATCAATTGATAGGCACTGAGAATAAGCGCCGGAATGGGCGCCTGATAAGCGCCAGATAAGCGCTGGATAAGTGCCTAAATAGACGCCTGATAAGCGCTGGATAAGCGCTTGACAAGCGCTTAAATATTTCCAATAATACCGTTGCCTGGTAAGGCAAGTCTTGTAGAAACATTGAAAATCTGTGACATTACCCCCCCTTCTTGCTTTGAATTCCGTGCAAAGAGTTTTGAACGAACACCTTGGTCATTGAGTCCACTTTTTCACCATTGTCAAGAGGGTGCCTAAGCAATTCCGAGTAACTCTAGCGGCTTCTACCGACGCCCCTGACGGGGTTCACACCTCATTGGCTGATGGTAGTCTAGTCCGTACCCTCCTCGGTTGCGTCATTGGATCGTGGATGATCCTTGGTGTGTTGTTTGTGACTTATACACAGTAAATCGTAGCTGAGCGAATAGCTCGGGGATGATTGTCGTAGAATTTCTTGATCGCTTCTTGAGCGTGCGTGATGTTTTCTACAGGTTCCCACGTGTCGTCGTTTGGTCCGTAGCCTTTCCAGCGTATGTAATACTGAAGCTTTTTGGCACGACCTGTACGTCTTGACTTGAGGATCTTCTCGACTTCGTATTCTTCTTCTCTGTCGATGATATCTGGCAGAGGCATCTCCAGCTTTTGGCCTTCGAATTCAGGTTCATTGTACGGTACTAACTTGCTTGCATGGAATACAGGATGTATCCTTGGTGAACGTTCAGGCCATTCCAGTCTGAATGTGACCGGCGAGAGCTTTTCAGCAATCTTGAATGGGCCATAGTACTTGGCTGACAGCTTATGTCCAGATTTTTGGTAGTCTCTCAGATCTAGCATGACCTGATCGCCTTTGTTGAAGGGGACCTTCTGAACATGCTTGTCATAGTACCATTTCATGCATTCAGCCGCAAGTTGTAACGCCGCTTTAGCATGCTCTTGAGCTTGCAAGTGGTTCCACATGATGTCATTCATGTCAGACCTTTTCAGGTCCTTAGTGAGCGTTGGACCAGCTCTAGGGTGTCTGCCGTATTTGAGGTAGAAAGGCGAGTGCTTAGTTCCCTCGTGCGCTGCATTGTTGTATGCGAACTCAGCCGAGCTGAGCAGTCTAGCCCAGTCGTCATGTAGTTAATCAACGTAACAACGCAGATACTGTTCGAGCGTTTGATTAACTCGTTCAGTTTGACCATCAGTCTGCGGATGATATGCAGTAGTCATTGTAGATTCTATCCCTAGCATTTTACACCATTCCTGGAATAAATCTGCTGCAAATTGTGGACCTCGGTCGGAAATGATTTGCAAAGGTAACCCGTGAAGGGTCCAGACTCTCTCATAGAGTAGAGCTGCAAGATCTTTTGCCGAGAACTCGTTTACGATAGGGAAGAAGTGCGCCCTTTTAGTAAGGCGGTCTACGACTACGCAGATAGCATTGAAGCCATCAGACTCCGGTAACTGAGTAATCAAATTGACAGTCATGATATCCCATGGTTCGGCCGGAACCGGATTAGGGATGAGTGGTCCATAAGGCTGTTGCGGACGAGTCTTCATCCGCTGACATGTGTCACCTGGCCACCAGTAATTTCTCGAGATCAGTTCGTACATTTTCCATCTGCCAGGATGTCCGGCAGAAGGTAGATCGTGATGCATCTGGATGATTTGGCGTCTTAGATCTAATTTCTGATCTTTGGGGATGTAGACTTTTCCACGGTATAGGAGTAATCCGTTCTCAAAATTCCATTCCTCTAGTGATTTCTTGAACTCCCTAGGACCAGAGTTAAGTAACTGCTGATAGTCCTTGGTAACTTCATCGTTCATGAGTGCTTCCTTGACCCGTCTTAGGATTTCATTGTCGTTGATAGGCGAGTCATGAGAGTTTTCGATAGCAGAGATGGCAAAAAACTCGGGTTTAAGGAGAATTTTGTCCTCGTTATCGGAATTTACCTTCTTTTCATGATCTGGCCTCCTGGACAGAGGATCTGCGGTAAGCATGGTCTTTCCG
Organism: Cytidiella melzeri; assembly: GCA_022592445.1. NCBI lineage: Eukaryota > Fungi > Basidiomycota > Agaricomycetes > Polyporales > Irpicaceae > Cytidiella > Cytidiella melzeri. The sequence goes on along the minus strand of JABYQR010000109.1, from coordinate 6,372 downwards.
GGTTTGTGCCGGAGCACGAAATTAAATCGCGTGAGGTATAATGCCCATCGCGCTTGTCTCCGAGTCAGCTTCTGGGCATTCCTGAAATAAGTCAGGTTTTGGTGATCCGTTTCTATGGTAATCGGATGTCCCTCCAGATGTTGACGATACTCTTCCAGGGCGCAGATAATAGCCAACAACTGTTTATCGTATATCTCATAATTACGTTCATGGACGTTGAGTGATTTAGAGTAGAAGGCTACTGGATGCCACAGCTTGTCAGCTGGGTCCAGTTGTGATAGTACCGCTCCTTGTGCAAAGTCACTAGCGTCTGTTTCCAGACGGAAAGGGTTTTCGTCATCTGGTATCCTCAGAATGGGTGCTGACGTAAAAGCCTGTTTCAGACTTTGGAAGGCATGTTCCTGAGCATCTTTCCAGATCCAGGGTTGGTCCTTCTTTGTCAGAATAGTGAGCGGTTTCGCATGTTTAGCAAAGTCCTTAATGAAACGCCGATAGAAGTTGGCAAAGCCTAAGAAGGCTTGGACTTGCTTAACCTTTTCAGGTCGCTGCCACTCAGTAACTCCGGTGAGTTTGGCTGGATCCATCTTGATGTGTCCGTGAGAAATGATCATGCCTAGGTACTCAATGCGATCTTTTTCAAAAAAGCATTTTTCCGGTTTGGCAAATAGATCGTTCTCGCGTAGACGCTTGAGCACTTCCTGTGTGATGTGACGGTTCTCCTTCTTGTCTTCTGTGAAGATGAGGATGTCGTCGAGATACACCATGACATGTCCTTCTAAGATCAAATCACTCAGAATTTCATTCATCATGGCTTGGAACGTTGCAGGTGCGTTGCTGAAACCGAAATACATCACCTTGGCTTCAAAAAGACCACGATGTGTGATGAACGCCGTCTTCCATTCGTCACCCTTTTGGATGCGAACGTTATTGTATCCCCATCTAAGATCAATCTTTGAGAAGACCTTAGCCTTGCTTAACGAATTGATTAAATCGTTGATGCGAGGTATGGGGTACCGGTTTTTCACCGTGATGTCGTTCAGTTTTCGGTAGTCTTGCACAAGGCGCAACGAGCCATCTTTCTTCTTGACGAAGAACACAGGTGCTGCAATCGGACTTTTTGATTTGCGGATGTAACCTTTTCGGAGTTCCTCTTCGATCCATTGATCTAGAGAATTCTTTTCCATTGAAGACAGCGGGTATAGTTTAGCCGCTTTGGGAAGGGAGGCACCTTCCTCAAATTCGATCGCGTGATCGTACGGTTTGCGTAACGGCATGCACTCTGATTTTTTCTTTGAAAAGACGTCACCAAATTCCCAAAGATATTTTGGTACTAATGGCTTCCAATTGACGGACTCCTGTTCGTCAAAGCCGTCTTCAAATCCCTCATCTTCCTTTCCAGAAAGTTCAGCGATTATTTCTGCTATTTCTTGGTCTTCTGGATCGTCTAAGTCAATCCAGTGGATGTGAGGGTTGTCCGGGTCGACACTTCCTATTCCGTCCAGGTTGTCTGACACCAAACGTCCCTTAGGTAACTCAAGTTCATCAATCTCTTCTTGAGTTACAGTGATGTTTTTACGAGCTCTTGGGGCACAGAGTTCAGGACATCTGGTAAATCTCCACTCGCCATTTGCCCAATCTAACTCCGGATTGTGGCGGCGTAAGAAGGTCATCCTGATAATCATTTGTTTACTACCGAGATCAGTAACGAGCATGTGTTGTCTTGCTCTGTGCGAACCTATTTCTAGGTATGCACGTACTGAGTAGTGATTTGACCATCTTTATTGGGAGTACCGTCGACGTTGATGACGTTAAACGGTGATGCCAGTTGATTTGTTACCAGATTGTTACTTTCAACCACTGACTTACTGATGAACGTGGTTGTGGCTCCTGAATCTACCAGAGCTTCGACCTGCACTTTCTTTCCATATACCCAAATTGTAACCGGTAGAAAAAATGAATTCTTTAAACGCGCTACATTTTTGACAGTATCTACGGTACAAAGATCGAGGGTATCAGGGCCTAAGCGTTCATGTTTGCAGGGAGTCACATGACGCTTCAGAAAAAATCCTTGCCCTTGGTCAGCTTTTTCCCTTTACCCTTGTCAGGGGACAGGTGAGGAGTCGAAGGTTCATCATCTTCAGTTGGAACCTCCTCTATGTGAGCCGCCAACTCTAGGCGCGCGGTATTTACGTTTTTTGTTTTGACGACGAAGCCTTAGGGGCTTCGGCCTCGCTGTCCGATCCAGAGTCCTCGGCATCTGCTGCCCAAATCTTCTTCGGCGCCAAAGACTTTCCATCCTTCTTCACCTCCTTCTTCTTTTCATCGGGCTTCTTCTTCAGGCCGTTGAGGTTGCACTCATCCGTATTGTGTCCTTTCGACTTATGGATGTGGCAGAACTTTTCCGACTTTTCAGTCGAGTTCACCTCCTTGCCTTTGCCCTTGTTCTGCTTCTCGTTCTTCTTCTTCTTTTTGTCCGCAGCGTCCACCTCCATGGGAGTGGACGTATCCTTTTCCTTCGCAAAGATCTGGCCCTGTGCTTTCTCTGGATATACCTTCTTGTGGATGTCCAACAAGAGGTCAAGGAACTGAGGCCAAGTTGTCGGAATTTGATTTTCATCTTTTCCGATCATGACGAGCCTCATGTCCTTCTCGATGACGTGCTTGAGCTTGTGAATCAACAAGTCGTCCTTGTATCCAGAAAGCCTGCCAAGTGTACGGAAACGTTCCGCGTACTTGACGAAGTTCTTGTGTGCCAGATCTGTATTGTTGAACAAGGCATTGAGCTCCTTTCGAGCACCTTCCTTGTCGTCCCGTTGCCCGTATTGTACCTTGAGCTCATTTTTGAACTCTTCCCACGTTCCGATCGTTTGACCCTTCGTGAGCTTCTTGATCCACGGCTCCATGTATTGAGCCGCTGCGCCTGAGAGCCGGTTCATCGCGACGGCAATACGTTGCCTGTCATTCGCAACGTTCTCGTGGACAAGCCACAGAGAGATCTTGTTCAACCACTCGTTGAACTTGACCTTGCCGTCAGTGCCGTTGAATTCCGGGGGTTCGCCAATCTTAGGCTGGCGCGAGGATCCTCCTTGTCCTTGAGACAAGGGAAGCTGGTTGATCTGATTGACCACGTTAGTGATCGTCGTCTTGACCATATCAAGGTCAGTGTCCATTCGCTGGACTTGTGTGTCTGCAGCACATTGTGAGTATAGGTCTTGAGCGACCTTATCGACGTATTGCTGGAGGTTATCCTCCAGCAATGACAACTGATTGTTCCAAATGAGAACCATTTGATTCATCATATTATGAACGATAGCAGTTGTTGCTTCTCCCTCAACAGTGCGGGTGAAAGCCCTTTGGGCTATATTGAGGCCGTGGAATATTGCTGCTCGAAGTTTTCAACCGAAGGGTTATAGACGATGGGAGTGATTTTCCCGAAAGGAACAGAGTGGGTGAGGTTGGCGGCGGCGGCAGCATTGGATCCGGCGTTAGATTGAGAGGCCATTGCTTCTAATTTCTTAGTTAGCAAAGGATAAGCGAAATACTATTTCTAGTATAAGAAGAAGAGAAACACCACTTTTCACACATTGAACTCTTGTCAGAGTTGTTTTCACACATTAAATCCTTTTCAGGAAGTTGTCACCAAGTAAAATGAGGCTTGTCAGCCAATACATTTTATTCTGTTTCCGCATATACAAAGGCGTTCATGTCGAACAGCCCTTCTAGTAGCTCTAAGATATACCCCAATCTCCGATGAATATCCACAAAACTTATTCTACCTAAACTTTCTAAGTCCTTTTTCAGCATTCTCCATTCCCTATTCGACATCTTATCCGTGTGATTCTCCTTGAACCATTGTTCGATCATGAAGACACGACCGATCAGCAGCTGTGCTTTTTCTCGACGAGTGTTGAGCTGGTGGCTAGAAGATTGCCCACCACTCGCGAAAGATGCATCCAACTTCTTGAGCACAGGCTCAAGCCGTTGGCAAGCTGCCCTGACCATTGGTTCGAATTCCTGTTGACGAAGCATGAGCTTCGTTTTAAGGAAGTGGAGAGAGGCGGGGAGCGGATTGGGAGTGGGAATGTAACCGCGTTGGTTGCGCTCCTCGATACGTTGGAGAAGAGAAAGCTTTTCAGCTTCCTTCTTCTCTTGCTTCTCAATACGATCGAGAAGGCTAAGCTGGGACATGAGACTAGAGACCTTGCTCATACAAGCTTGGTGCTCTTCGTGCTCAATAGTTGTACGAGCTTGCTCCTCGAGGTTGATCCTCTTAATGAGGGGCTTGTTGTCGGGGTACTTGAGCCGGCGAGGCTTGCCAGCGTCCTTGAACTTGTTGAGTGTCTCCTTGGAGACAGTGAGGCGTTCCTGAAGTCCGGTGACTTCATTGCGGACGGGGATGGAGTAAGGGGTCTTGCGACCAGACTTAGCAGCGATGAAGCGGGAGATGGGCATGGTGACTGTGTGTGACAATGTGTGATGAGCTTGACAGCTCAGTGATGTGCGGAACAAATCTCCATAAAGGAGAGGTCCTGTGTGTGCGTGGGGTAGTGCCGGCGTCGGCCTGGACTCTCTCTCCAGGTCCGGTGGTGTAAGGATCTCCGTCATGGTTCCACCCATGCGGCATATGGTTGGCGGATCAGTATTACACTGACCCTAAGTCCGGCCAGAACAAGTTACCCGTCTTCGTGCCTAGGCACTCATGGGCTTCAAGTCCTGTTGTCTAGCTCTTATAACGAGCTGTCTGACACCAGACTCCACTATCGCCTGTGGGGAGGCACACTTTCATCATGTTGGCATAATGCCAACCCCTGCTCTGATCAGCTCTAGGAGCGTCGGGCGAGAGGGTGATTCAAGTTGTGCGCATCAAGGCATGGCCTAGACACGACTACCACTTAGAGCCTATGGTCCGGCTACCTCTATTTCTAGAGGATTTGTAAGGGGCCCACGCACAGGCACAAGACCTAGAAGAAAGGGGAAAGAAACCTCCAGCACGTCCAAAGACGTGAGGGAGTAGGGGCAGTCTTATCCAAATGTAACAGTTAAGGTTACTACTCACCAGATAGTTAATAAACTTGAGGGGGAGATAGTGAGATAGAGAGTAGAGTGTGGGTGAGAGTGTGTACTGGGAGTACGAAGTAGTCCTTGATCAACAGAGTGGATAAGACTGAGGGGATATGCCCTCAGGAGTGCCTCTATATATACATGAAGGGGAGGACCCCAGGTACTACCCTAAGACCCCTAATACCTACATGAGAAGCGAAGTAATCTACCTTACTAAGCATGCCCTATGCCCTAGTGGTGCCACTTCAATAATCAACCAATAGCAATTGTCCCCATGACCTGACCCCATGACCCAGCTCCAAGGCTAGACTTGTTCTAGCTTGTTCTAAGACAAGGCTAGACTTTTCCAGAAGGTTCTATGAACTATGACATCATCTAATGGAATGTTCTATACTATGACATCATAGTTCCAGCAAGTTCCACAAGGTTCCAGAGAGTTCTATCATGTGATACACAGATAAGGAAAGGAGCGCATCAGAGACAGGAGGCGCATCAGCGCATCAATTGATAGGCACTGAGAATAAGCGCCGGAATAGGCGCCTGATAAGCGCCTGATAAGCGCCAGATAAGCGCCTAAATAGACGCCGGATGAGCGCTGGATAAGCGCTTGACAAGCGCTTCAATATTCCCAATAATACCGTTGCCTGGTAAGGCAAGTCTTGTAGAAACATTGAAAATCTGTGACAATGGATAGTCCAACAGAGACCGGATTTATCCAACATTGTCACAAGTTTACAACCTTAGGCGCCTATCTAGAGTGCTTATTTTCTGGCTGGGAGTGTTACCGGACCTAACCCTAACACGGGTCACGTGTCATCCTGCCTTATTTATCAATAGTCCAGACCCAAAAAATCAATCTGGAGCGGTTCCAGATCAACCTAGGCTATTGTTCTATTGTTCCACTTCCATTGTTAGGGATTCCCCAGGGATTCCCCCAGTTCTTATTGTCTTTTGTCTTTTTGTCTATTGTTAGGGATTCCCCAGGAATCCCCCCAGTTTCTTTCGTTCTATTGTTCCTATTCTATTGTTCTATTGTTCTATTGTTCTAGCTCTATTGTTCTACGTACCCTGGTCCTTGACAGTTACTCAGTTCCTTGACAGTTACCCTGGTTCCTTATTGTTGTATTGTTACTCCAGCCCCACAGTTACTCCAGTCCCTAGTGTGGAAACTTGCGCACAGACCACCCAGCCACAGTATATATAGTAGACCTTACCCTCCCTAGCTCTGCATCTTGACCTCTCTGTCATTTGCACTACTAGGTGAGTTACTGCATGTAACTTAGTATCATACCATATTAACTCTGTCATTTG